>VDFB02271358.1:481931708-481999737 GCA_007258455.2 Sequoia sempervirens
TATATATAAATTTAATTGTATGGGAATTTGGGGAGGGTCGGCTGGGCCCTACCCACCCCATATTCCCCACTGCCGCGCTCAGTACGCAGCAGTCAGCAGTCTTAAAGACTGCTGCGTACAAAGCGGTCAGTAAGACTGCTGCGTACACAGCAGTCTTAAAGGCTGCTGCGTACACAGCAGTCCTAAAGACTGCGCACTGTACACAACAGTCTTTATGACTGCTGTGTACGGTGCTTGGGCTGATGGCCCTATGATGGGTTTAATTTAAAATATAATTTATTTATTTATTTTTATTTATATCTTTGTGTTATATATATATATATATATTTCGGTGTATTCATTTTGTTTATTTTATTAGATATTATAATGGTAATTTAGCTTATTATTAAAAATAATGATTATAATTTATTTTAATCTGATTATTATAATTAATATTTTTGTGAGTTTATAAGGTAATTTTTATTGTTTTATATTTTAAGATTAATTTGGATTATCATGCAAAGAAAGGGTATTATTTTATTTTATGGATTGAGTAAATAGTTTGAATTGGTATTTGTTTAAATTTGTTATTGCGGAAATTATTTTTGTACGAAATGTAATATATATATATAACTAAACTTTAGATTATTTTGGCACTTTGGATGTAATAGGAATGCTTTATGAAATTGAGTAAATTGGGATTTTGATTATGCAATCGAGTGAGTCGTTTTCCTTAAACTATGAAATCGTGTGGTCTCATCATTGTTTTCCCTTTTAATGATTGTAAACTTTACTCGTCGATGTGGGAATCATTTTAGTCTGTGAAACCTTGTTCCAGAGGCTTGTTATTTAGAATGTTTTCGCCTTTTGATTATGCTTTTGAGTGTTATTGTTGTTATGTTAGGAAGGGTTGAACAATTTGATAAGACTTTTGACTTTGAGTAATCGCGAGAGGGTTAATGCCTCGTGTATTTAGATTGGTTTATGCTTCATTATTGTTAGTTCAACGCTTGCCTGTTTTGAGATATGATAGGGGTCATAGGAGGGAGAGTGGCTCTTCGTGGGCGCCGGTGCCTCAGGATGAGGAAGGGCTCAGGATAACCCATGAATGAGTAAGCTAAACAAGTGATAATCTAATCAATAGATTTAGGGGGTTGGGTAGTTTAAAAACACAAGATAATAAAACATTGGATTCCTCGGCTATGCATTAGGGCTACCTTAGACTAGTGATAGACTGAGAAGGCCGTGGTCGGCATAGTCATAGTCTCGTCTTCACGAGAGACTATTGGCTCCGCATTAGCTACCCTATGGTGTCGGCGCCTCAGTTAGGAGGAAGGGCCAGGATATCCGTAGATGGGTGCCGGCACCTCATTTGGAGGAAGGGCCAGGAAATCCCATGAGAGCTATGCGATGAAACTCTCCACTTGACACCCTTGTTTGTGTTGTTGCCTCTGGATGTTATCTCTTTATGATGTTTCTTTGAATTCTTGTGAATTGAATCTTGATTGTTAAGTGATAGTACTTCATGTTATCATGATGAGTTCTTGGTTTAAATCTTGTCATGTGATTTATGAAATTTGATGGTTGTTCATTGTGAGCTTGAGTTGTACTTGTTTTGTATCATGTTGTTGAGTCGATTTACATTCATGGTCGAGTTCACTTCCTCGTCACCTCTGAGCATGGGGGGTGAGTTACTTGTAATTCACATGGTTGGGTGGAACGTGCTTCGCACCCGTTGGGTTCCCCATCAGCGTCTTGTCTTCTCAGCTTTCTGCAGTGCAGATGTTCCAGTGATCAGTTGTACTTCATATTTCATTATACTTGTATCAATCCCCATGTTGGGAGATTCTATGTAATTCATTTGTAAAAGAAAATTGTAATGTAAAATTATAACAATGATGTAATAGTTAGGCTCATTTGTAACTCTTTTAAGAGAGTTATCATGGATGTATTATGTGATGTTTATTGTTATCGCATCACGGTTATTGGATGTACCATTGTTTAAGGTTATTATAAAATTAAATGGTTATGTTGTTTTTGTTATTTTTATTTTGTGTTGGGGTTGCAATGTAACCTCACGTGCCCCAGAGAACCAAGTGTATTAATGCTATGTGTTATGTTATGTGTTTATGATTTAATGTTGTTACATATTACTTTTATTATTTAAAAAAAAATTATTCTTGTTATGTGTGTGTTCTCTGGGGTTTGCACGACGGGCGTTACAACTTGGTATCAGAGCATAGGTTCATACACTGGGCACTATGTGTGCTCACTATGTAACCTTGCGTTTGTCCCTAGAGTCTAGAGTTTCATTTGTTTTGTTGTGTTTGTTGTGAACCTAAGTTTCTTCCGTTAGTCGGTCTCAGGGCAATGGTGCAGGAAACTGATGGAAAGGATAGGACCCTTGGTGTAGTGCGCAATGCACCGATATCCTTCCTATTAAGGATGCACTATGAACCCTTGTGTCATTGTGTGGTGTGATTTCAAGTGATGTGAGTTATGAGTGTGGTTTGTGGCATGTTCTTTGTGTGGTTGTTGTGTGCTTACTCTCATCTATTTAATGGCTTCCTGGAGTAAGCCATATCCTTGGGGGGGAGGATGTAATACCCCCATGTTACTAATACTTATTAATATTATTTGTTACTGTTATGTGTGAGCTTGATTCTATTCTCTATTGGTGATTAGTTCACCGTCTTGGTGTGGGTGGATGCCTCCCGTATTAGGGAATCTTATTTCCTTTTGTTTACCGGCTTCCAAGAGTAAGTTGATTTTAT
Source organism: Sequoia sempervirens (assembly GCA_007258455.2). Classification (NCBI taxonomy): domain Eukaryota; kingdom Viridiplantae; phylum Streptophyta; class Pinopsida; order Cupressales; family Cupressaceae; genus Sequoia; species Sequoia sempervirens. Next base: position 481,934,462 of record VDFB02271358.1, read on the forward strand.
GAGGGGGAGGATGTAATACCCCTCCTCTTACTGGTAGGATTTAGTATTTTTCAATGCGGTTGTTTGCTACTTGTGACGATGATGATATTGTTTGAGTTGGATAGTTAGACATTTGATGATGCTGCATTCCATTAGTAGACTGTTGATGATTACGTTTATGCATTTGAGGGTTTGATTATTGCGTATGACATTGTGGTTGGTTAGATGTTAGTTGATTTTCAGAATTATATTATGATGCAATGATTTAATGAATTATGTTATGTGATGATTGTTAGTCAGAAATATTAATTGATTGGTTATAGTATAATTGTTAGAATAGGTGTGATGAAGGACAACATAGCATCACTCATTCGCGAGTGCCCTGTTATGTTGCGATTCCTTCTCACAATGTAGTGCTTTAATTTAATGCTTCGATTATATATATATATGTATGCACATGTACACAACTTCATTTGTATGCAGGATTTGCAGGTATAAGTCTCGATTCCACCTGCTTCGGTAGGACAAGGCGAGCACCAAATAACCCAACGGATAAATGTTGATACAGAGGTGATGATGAAGTCCTCCCGTTCCATGATGTCAGGTCGTCTCATTTGTTTGGTATAGTTGATGTTGTGTAATTGTCGTCATTGTCTGTTGTGTTATGTGTTTTGTCTTATTTTATTTATGAGGGAATTTATAATTATGATTTATCTTAATGATTGAAATAGATTATTTATTTTAATTCTGGATTATATTGTAATTAAATATTTAATTATTTTAATTATTTTTGAAAATCTGATATTACAATTTAATTATTAATTAAATATTAAATATGCTTAATTATTTTAATTAATTAAATTGGTGGTGGATAATTATGTGAATAATTTATTTAAAATAAATATGTAATGTGAGGTGCAAGAAAAGTTGAAAAACAGGAATTAAAGCAATAAAATAAATAAAAGAATTAAAAAGACAGTGTGAGCCAATAGGGTTTGAGAGTTGGAAAAAAAGCTTGTTTTAAAGAATTGATTTTTCTTTTAATCTGAGATTTTTGGAGAGCTTTGAGGAGATGAGGAATATATTTTATTCAATCATGAATTTTTGAAAAGCTCACACACACACAGAAGAACAGAAAGCTTAAGTGTTCCAAGGATTGTTGAGTTCGTTCTGGACTACGGATTGGAATCAGATTCGAGGGCATCTTCAAATTTGCATTGGACTCCAGGTTCCTCTCGTAGTTTTTCTTCTCGTACCCTTTCTTTTGATCTGTTTGCTTCTGAAAAGAAAAATAAACTTTATTAAAAAAAAATGATTCTTGTGAATATAGAAAACTTTAGATTTACGAATACAGGAAAAACAAATTAGATTATTAGGTGAAAGAGGAATAAAACCATAGACAGAGAAATTTAGGGAATAGTGAAAACTACTGAAAAATACTCTTTCATTTTGGTACCAAATAACGTTGAGATTAGAAAATCTTGTTTTGCAAACGGAAAATAAACCCTTCGAATGCTATTTTGATATTCACGATCTCCCTCTGTTATTCATGTAGAAAAGAGCAATCTTGGTATTTGTTTTAAAAGAATTGAAATATTATTTTTTTGAAAATCAATAAATATAGGTATTTTAAAATCATAGTCATTCTGTTTTGTGTTTACACAGAAATCTGTGTTCTGTGCTTGTATATAATTATTTACAATTATTATATAAGTGTATATATATGTATATTTATATATATATATATAAATATGAATTTATATATATGAATATAAATATATAATATGTGATTATAAATAAATTTTTATTATACTATTAGAAAATACCCGACTATCAAAATCTGTACCTGGCGACTGTATAAATCCGTATAGGACGGATCAAAATTTTTAAGTGTTCTATTTTAATTTTTCGCGTGTTGTTTTTGTTTAATTAAAATTTTATTGTTTATATAAAAAAAAATATATATATATATATATAAATTTAATTGTATGAGAATTTGGGGAGAATTAAATTTGGGCCGTGCCACTATATTCTTATACCTTCGATGCGTAGGTGGCGGTCTTAAAGCTGCTTTCGCGTTACAACGATCCCGGTAAAAGGTACATTGCATTACAATGAGTCTTAAAGAGGTAACGCGTCACGGTCTAAAGGCGTGCGCTACCGTACCGCAGTCTTTTTTTCGCCAGGCTCACTAGCGTCTGCGATTGGAAACGGTAAATATGATAAGTTTAATTTAAAATATAATTTATTTATTTATTTATTTATTTTTATTTATATCTTGTGTTATATATATATATATATATATATATATATATATATATATATATATATATATATATATATATATATATATATATATATATATATATATATATATATATATATATCGGTGTATTCATTTTGTCTATTTTATTAGATATTATAATGGTAATTTAGTTTATTATTAAAAATAATGATTATAATTTATTTTAATCTGATTATTATAATTAATATTTTTGTGAGTTTATAAGGTAATTTTTATTGTTTTATATTTTAAGATTAATTTGGATTATCATGCAAAGAAAGGGTATTATTTTATTTTATGGATTGAGTAAATAGTTTGAACTGGTATTTGTTTAAATTTTTTATTGCGGAAATTATTTTTGTACGAAATGTAATATATATATAACTAAACTTTGGATTATTTTGGCACTTTGGATGTAATAGGAATGCTTTATGAAATTGAGTAAATTGGGATTTTGATTATGCAATCGAGTGAGTCATTTTCCTTAAACTATGAAATTGTGTGGTCTCATCATTGTTTTCCCTTTTAATCATTGTAAACTTTACTCGTCGATGTGGGAACCGTTTTAGTCTGTGAAACCTTGTTCCAGAGGCTTATTATTTAGAATGTTTTCGCCTTTTGATTATGCTTTTGAGCGTTATTGATGTTATGTTAGGAAGGGTTGAACAATTTGATAAGACTTTTGACTTTGAGTAATCGCGAGAGGGTTAATGCCTCGTGTATTTAGATTGGTTTATGCTTTATTATTGTTAGTTCAACCCTTGCCTGTTTTGAGATATGATAGGGGTCATAGGAGGGAGAGTGGCTCTTCGTGGGCGCTGGTGCCTCAGGATGAGGAAGGGCTTAGGATAACCCACGAATGAGTAAGCTAAACAAGTGATAATCTAATCAATATATTTAGGGGGTTGGGTAGTTTAAAAACACAAGATAATAAAACATTGGATTCCTCGGCTATGCATTAGGGCTACCTTAGACTAGTGATAGACTGAGAAGGCCGTGGTCGGCATAGTCATAGTCTCGTCTTCACGAGATACTATTGGCTCCGCATTAGCTAGCCTATGGTGCTAGCGCCTCAATTAGGAGGAAGGGCCAGGATATCCGTAGATGGGTGCCGGCGCCTCAGTTGGAGGAAGGGCCAGGAAATCCCATGAGAGCTGTGCGATGACACTCTCCACTTGACACCCTTGTTGTTTGTGTTGTTTCCTCTGGATGTTATCTCTTTATGATGTTTCTTTGAATTCTTGTGAATTGAATCTTGATTGTTAAGTGATAGTACTTCATGTTATCGTGATGAGTTCTTGGTTTAAATCTTGTCATGTGATTTGTGAAATTTGATGGTTGTTCATTGTGAGCTTGAGTTGTACTTGTTTTGTATCATGTTGTTGAGTCAGTTGACATTCATGGTCGGGTTCACTTCCTCGTCACCTCTGAGCACGGGGGGTGAGTTACTTGTAATTCACATGGTTGGGTGGAAAGTGCTCCGCACCCGTTGGGTTCCCCATCAGCGTCTTGTCTTCTTAGCTTTCCATAGTGTAGATGTTCCAGTGATCAGTTGTACTTCATATTTCATTATACTTGTATCAATCCCCATGTTGGGAGATTCTATGTAATTCATTTGTAAAAGAAAATTGTAATGTAAAATTATAACGATGATGTAATAGTTAGGCTCATTTGTAACTCTTTTAAGAGAGTTATCATGGATGTATTGTGTGATGTTTATTGTTATTGCATCACGGTTATTGGATGTACCATTGTTTAAGGTTATTATAAAATTAAATGGTTATGTTGTTTTCATTATTTTTATTTTGTGTTGGGGTTGCAATGTAACCTCGCGTGCCCCAGAGAACCAAGTGTATTAATGCTATGTGTTATGTTATGTGTTTATGATTTAATGTTGTTACATGTTACTTTTATTATTTAAAAAAAAATTATTCGTGTTATGTGTGTGTTCTCTGGGGTTTGCACAACGAGCGTTACAATACAACTTCAAAACTGAACTAATTTTTTCTCTTGACAACAATAAATCTGTCATCCATAAAACACTCAAATCAACTCAAAATCCAAATATATCAAAGACTCATTTTTGATTTAGCCCTCGACTACTCAGCATTGCAGACAAAATTAAGCAAAAATGACTCAAAAAATTACAAAATGCAAAACAATAAATGGCTCCCATACAAAAACCTCTTTTTGGTATACCCAATTACAACCAAATGACAAAATAAGAAACCCAACAATCGAATCTTTTACAAAATATAAAATATTCAAATTTTAATTAATTTAACCACTTTCAAATTCTTATAAATCTAAAATCTTTGTCTTCCATTGACTGGTTGCAATTACAGGGAGAAATAAGAGAGTATTTGTAGTCATGGAGGAGCAACCTAACATTAGCCTCGTGTTTCAATCATATCTCAAAAACTATGATCTCAGTTTTTGAAAATTTTTAACATAATTTAAAAGAAAACAAAGTGAAAAAACCCTTTAAAGTTATCACCAACCTAGTTTGTAAGAACAAAATTATGGGTGATGAAATCAAACCATTTTATTGGTAGAGAACTGAGACAATAAGCATGTATTGATATTTATTCTGGAATAAATAAATGTTTCAATCATACATAGAATAAAAATATATATCATTTAATTTTAAGAATCAAAAAAATAAATCAATCAAATTGTTCTTACATTCAAAAATAAAATTTAAACAAAATATTTCAAAATCTAACCTAGATCTAATGCTTGACATGGATGAGATTTTGATGTCAACCTCTGAAAAAATTGAACTTCTGACTCTCCAATCTATAATTTTCCAAAAACTATAATTCCCCAAAAAAATCTTTTCCCCTCAAATCATAATTGAATTCCAAATCACTCTCCTTGAAATTTCAATTCAAAAACCTTCAAAAAATTACTCCAAAACAATGTAGAATCTCACCATTCTCAAAAACTCCTAAAAATCTTTTCTTTTTTTTCAAAATTCTCTAAAATATCATGCAAAAAAAGTGAAACTCTGATTTCCTTTATTTTTTCTCATAAATAAAACTAATTAAATTTTAAAAAGAAAGAAAAACCAAAAATGAAAGTAACTTTCTTTCTTTTTCCCATAAGACTCTTCTTTTCCAAAATAAAACAAGGAAATCAAATCCTCTAATAAAATAAATTACTAAAATATTAAATTAAAGTACCGATCCTCACCGAATAATAAAATAATTTAAATAAATTCAATAATCAAATTAACTCACATAATCAACTTGTTTGTTAGGGTTTGCCACTAAATAAATTCAAAATATTATAAAAGATAAAAGAACCTCATTAAAAATAATCACTCTACCAAAATAGTAAATCAAAACATAAATATAACATATGCTTACATATTAATATTTAAATATTTACTAATAAACATTAATATTTAATAAATAACATTAGAATATGTTAATATTTATAACTTTATTTTCATAAAACATAATATACATATAATCATAATAAAAATAATAACAATTAAATAATAGCAACTAGCATGAGCGGCCCAATATCTAATTTCACTCAAATAATCCACATCTAAGGTTAGACATAAACCACAAAATAAATTCTCACATAAAAGAAACATTCATATCAAAACATAAATAACGAGAATGGTCACAACAGTGACTAACCTAACTTACTAAAGAACTTAATACCATTAAAATTGAATCCACACTCAAAGCTAGATATTGGAGTAATACAATTAGATAACTCAACAGAAAAATCCAAACACATGCAACAATGCAATCATAGGGTAAAGGAGATTGGACATTGTCCCATGACAACTCGAAAAGGTGATCACACATTGAATCCATTGTCCCTAGTTGGGGATAATGACTATGGTTAAGTTATAACTTGGGCCTAGATGTTATCTCCTCAACAACCATTGGGATTAGAGGCACAATCAGACCTGCTAATTTAGGTGGTGACATGGCTTAGTGCCTATTCACTTGAACATATAATTTAGAGTACATGTGTATAATTTTTGAAGCACTAGGAAATGAACTCTAGCAATTGTATCTCATTCTCGTATATCCCTCATACATCCAATGGTATGATGCTGCCCTTTCTGCTTATCCTAACAAACATATTATAACATCACTTAACTATCCAAATAAATCTCTGTATTAATAATAATAACATGACAATATACACCATATTCACCAAAGCACTAACAGAAGAACATGTTCTATATTGCAACTACAAAGCTTAAACACAATTCAATACATCTTCATCTTCAAGTTCCAAAGTCAAACTTCCTGCACATCTATGGTGAGAATGGAGGGGCACTACATTTGTAACACCCCTCCATTTTAGCTCTCTTGATCAACATTGTTCTTTTTTATGTTGTTTATGTTTATGCTTTGCCTATGATACTTGGTTATTATTTGATCACGAATTGTAAAGCGGTGTGAATGTTATATTTTGATGTGATGCTATTTTATTCTGATGTTATCTTTATGGCATGCTTTGGATTAGCTTAGTAGATATTTAACTAATGATGCTTTATGTTTTGATTATATTATTGAGGTTAGACTCATTAGTTAGTATGTCTGTATTGGTGAAGGGGATGAGATTGTATCACTCACTTGCGAGCACCCTATGATTATGAGATTTTCTTTTCATGGTGTGCTTATTATATCATATGTATATGCATGTTCGATATACTCTTTGTTTGCAGGTTGATAGGTACAGGACATCAACTCCACCTGATTTCACAGGTTTGAGCATGTCCATTAGCCAATAGTATTCGATTGGGAGATAGTAGTTAGATTTTCAGTGCCAATTCCTCACCCTAGTCATAGTGTGTTGTCAGGTTTTAGTCGGGTTAAGTTGCTTCTTTTTTTTTCATCTCCCCTTGTTTTCATTTAAATTGCAAGTTGAAAAATGGGTAAATAAATGACATTATGTATTTAAGTTGTTAATTAAATTTATCTGGTTATAATGTTATAAATGTTATTTAATTTATTAATTAATTTAATTTAATTAATAAAGTGATCTAATATTGGATTAGATTTATTTTATTGATTAATTAAATTAATTTTGTGGAAATGAATTAAGTTGTTCATTATGGAAATTATAATTGTTAAATCCTTTTTGAAATGAAAATTTTAAAAAGTGTTAAAGCTTTCTGAAAAAGAAAATTTTTTAAAGTTAAATTCTTTTTGGAAATGGAAATTGTAAAAGTTGTAAATTCTTTTGGAAAGGAATTATTAAAGTTTTGAATTCTTGTTGAATAGACAGTTTAGTTTTAAATTTAAAAATTCAAAAGATCTTCAAAATGCATAGTGAGAGTAATAACTATGGTGGATGGGATATTTTAGGTAAGTTGACTAAATTTGGGGAGTTTTTCATTGTTGAAAGAAAATTGTTGTTAAAAGGAAAAGGAAGATATTTTTGTTTGAATTATGCATTCTTGAATTTGGGTGAAGATTTTGGAGAAGCTTTGGAAGAATATGGAAATTGCAACTCAACTTCAGTTTTCTTCTTCAAGTTTCCAACAATTTCTTTCTTGTTTATGTTTATTGTTTTGAAATTTAGTATCTTCATTATTGAAAGCTTGTTTGGAAAATAAATTTGAAAACCTTGTAAAAATCTTGGAAGAATTTAGATTTCTTGAAGAAAAATAATCATTTAAAAAAAAAAATTGGAAAAACAAATTTTAAACAATAGGAAATGGAAGAGGAACAAAAGAAATCAGAAAACCTTGTGTTTGGATTTCAAAAATGTTCATTATGATTTAGAAATTAAATTTTGCTATGTAATTTTCTGTAGATAATCTTTCCAATTTGCTGTGAAATATATTTTACATCTAAAATTTATATGCTGTTGGCTGAAATTCTTTTCATTGAAAATTTTATTTATATTAAAAAAAAAATTCTATCAAATCTATTTTGGGAATTCTCCCTGAATAGGGGAGTCTGGTTTTTTTTTAAATTAAAAATATAATATAAAAAAAAAATTGGTTCTTGTTGGTGGGGCTGGGACGCTACCCCACAGCTGCCCCCCATCCATTGGTGGTGATGGCTGTGAAGGTAGCAACCCCCCCATGTTGGGGAGGGTCTGCGTGATAGTCCCTAGCAGGGGTTGTGCAACAACATATGTCATATTATTTGTTTTTTTTATTATTATAAATTTATATATATATTATATATATTATTTAATTATAATATATATAATATATTTTATATAAATATATATATATATATTGTATATTTTCTTCATATAATTAATTAGTAAATTGGAGTTGAGTTAAATAATTAAGAATTTAAATGATTTTTTTATATAAAAAAAATATACACATTTAAATAATGTTATATAATTAAATATATATGTATATAATTATATATATACACATTGAGTATACAATTATATATATGTATGTTTAACATATATGTATATTTAACATATATGTATATTTAAATAGTTAGGTTTTAAGAAGATTATTTTTATTATAATTGATTGGAAAGAAATTGACTTTATAATAAATGATTTTATTTAAAATGATTGATTTTAATCATTATGTATGATTGAACAAATTGAATTAAATTATTAGCTTTAAATTACTTAATGTTGCTAATCTGATTTGATTTACTTTTGAGTATGTGCAAATAATGTTAATTATTTAATTGATTTCATGCATATGTCATTGCTTGCCTTGGATTTAGGAAATCCTAACATTTGTTTATTGAGTTGCCTGAAATGCTTTCTAAGTGATGTTTTCATTCATTCTCGATGTTGGACAATTGAGTCTTTTGTTTTGTAAGTCTTCTAGATGGGGCTTTTCAGTTAATTTTGTGGGTTGTCATAAAATGTTAGCCAACCTTTGGATTGTCTTGGGTAGTGTGTATAGATGTATCATGTCATTTCAACTAGTTTTTACAAATGGGGATGGTTTGCGCCTCCTTTGGATTAGGAGTGGCTTATGTGGTATGTGCCTCCTTTGGAAGGAATGGATTATGTCTTTTGTTGCCTCCAAGTGTTTGGAGTGGGTTTTTTTTATATGTGACCTCCTTGGATTGGAGTGGTTATCTTATCTAGTTTACCCATTCAATTGAGGTTTTGTACCGTGTGTGTTGTTAATAGGAGAGTGGCTCTATGTGGGGGTCTGACACATAGACGGGCACGAGGGTAACTCACTTAGGGTTTAAGTATGTGATAACTTAAAAGGAATTAATGAAAAAAAATTAGACTAATTAAGATAATAAATGCATCTCTCATAACTCATTCAATTTTAAGGTTTGAGACGAGAAGAGAAGCACAGTTTGTATGGGGGTCTAGCGGTTGGTAGAGGCAAGCCAAGGTAACCTTGAATGGGTGTCCGGTAGCCTAGGAAGGTTGAGCCAGGGTAACTCATAGAAAATGATGTGTGACACTCTCTTTATGTCAACTAGAAGTTCGTCTGTTGTACTATGTAGATGATCATTGTTCTCTGGAAGCATTGTAACCATGGTGTTAAGTGATGTTGTATTTGTATTTGATTCAATTCAGTTATGTATTAGCCTATGTCTAGAGGTAGATGGTCTTGTCTAGGAATCCTTGTTACTATCACTTAGCATGGGGGGTGAGCCTTCACGTATCACATGGTTGGGTGGAATGTACACCTTAATCCGTTAGGTTGTCTTCTTATTCATGTGGATGAGATTTCTTGTTGGAGAGCATGTGGGATCCAAATTCTTCTCATGCTTTATTCATTTCAGTTGATATTATATTTTATTACCCCTCATTTTTTATCAAGGTGGAATTATGTAATATGTAATCATGCTTATTGGATTTACCTCATTTTGGGAATGAGTTGTAATCTTATTGTTAAATTTTTGTTATTTGAAATCATGTGGTATCTCATATTCTTTGATGTAATTTATCATGTATGGAATGTATGTGTTCTTAATTCTTTAAGTAATTAAATGATATGTTTTCATTTCATGTTTCTTGTTTGGGTTTTAAAGGAATATCAGTCTCATAACCTTAGAGGTTGTTGCAATGGGTAGTGAACTTGCATGTTATTTGTACTTAATGTAAAAAAAATAGTGCATTTGAGTAGTTAATTGGAACTTCATCTAGGGTTGTGTGGCGGGGCATTACACATTGTATCAAAGCCTGGGTATAAAAATTGGGTGGTCTGGGATAATGTGGAACCCATTAAGTTGCTAGTTGCATAGAATTTATGTTTGTGTACCTTGTCTTATTTTGTGGTGTGTATCTACACAGGATCATGCCACTTAGGTGAGGTTGTGGTAGAGGTAGTGGCCATGTAGGTGGTCGAAGAGGTAATCAGCAAGATACACCTCCCATTGTTCCCCATGTTTTAGATCATGAGGAGCAACATGCTTCTTAGTTTGTGTCAGAGGTTAGTAATCAACATCAAGATCCACCAGGGATTGGGGATGCTCACTTACATCACTTGCTAAAGGAGAGTCTTGCTCATATGGGCCCTAGGTAGGATAGAGTTCAAGAGGTTATAGGTGAGAGAGATCAAGTTCTAGCTCCATTTAAGGCAGTCATGGCTACTCATATGAGAGATCTTCTTCAAGCTCATCCACCCACATTTGATAGTATGCGCAGTGGATCAGAGGCCGAGACATGGTTGATTGATACAAATAGGTGTTTTGTTATGCATCTGTATGGTAGCAACACCAAATCTAGGTGTGTAATCATGCATTTGAGGGACTTTACATCTACCTAGTGGAGGTTGGAGGAGCAAAATCTCCATTTGAATATTGGTAGGTGCTGTCATAATAGTGGTTTATAATTCTTGAGAGGAATGGATTTTAGCTGAAATCACATATTTTTAGAAAATATAATGATTTAAGCCTTAAAAAGTTCCATTTTAAGGATTCCAATTGAAGAGGGTTTCATCAAATCACCTTAGATCAAACCCCCTTGGATAGAACCTAGCTAGTTTTGAACCATACCTATAAATGTGTCTCCTTTACACCTATCACAATACTGATAAAAAATAACTTTTGATTTAGCTTTTGGGGGATCAAATGAATTCATTTAAAATTTATTTGAAATGATAATGGTATTCCTTAGAACAAGCTATCCAATGAATATAATTTTAATATGTTTTGGTTTTGTTATGTGTTTGTTTTTTTAGTTTTATTAAACATAGGTTTTTCATCGAAAATGAATTTCTTTGTTCTTCACATGTGGAAAAATAGCATATTATCAAAAAAAAAATTGAAAAATATGAAGTGCACTAGATATTGAAGTCCTTGATCCAACAAAAAATAAAAAAATTTGACATATACAAAAAAAGTTACGATTATACGATCATGTCATGGTCTGAATTGTAATTGTTTGACTTTGAAACTTGATTAAGGAAAAAATATTCAATAAAATACTATCGAACCAAGTGGAAGCACTAGATATCAGAGTTACAAATCTAAATTTGAAATAATTAGAATTTTATCCTTCATGGAAAAAAGTTATGCGTTATATGGTGTGCGTCACTTTTTAAAAATGTTGTTTTATGAAAAAAATAAATTTTCGTGGGAGATAGAAAAACAAGTGCAATTTGATTCCAAAAATTTTGAAAAAAATATTTTTAGAATCTACAAACAAAATTTGATGAGACTCTAGTTTGCACCATCTTCAAATTCCTCATAGTTTAGCTGCCATAGGTGCTCGAATGTTAATATTTAGTTAAAAATAATAATTTTAGTGTCCAGTTTGGCCAAAAATTGTAAACCACTATTATGGGATCACCCTATCTTGGGATTTGTTCCTAGAACAGTTCAGAGCTCGATTCCTTTCTGATCATTGGCATCAATGTCATGGAGATGAGTTCCATGCCTTACGATAGATGGATATGTCAGTGGAATAGTTTGAGTGTCACTTTTTTGAGCTTAAATAGTTTACGGGCATAGGTGATTATGAGGGTATGTTGGTTCAACATTTGATTAGGGGCTTAAATGCCTAGATCAGTGGTGGAGTTCGGGTAGTCAGGCCGAAGACCATGGAGGTAGTTGTGGATAATGCTTGTATTGTTGAGGATAATTTATCCTTGGATTTAGGTGGTTAAATGGGAGTTCAGTTTGGTAGTGCAACTTCCATTGGTGTTGCATCTTAGAGTGGTTGATCTCAGGCTACAGGCTTTTCTAGAGGGCATCAGTCACCCGCTTAGGGTGAGCAACAACAACCTTTACAGCCAAGGCAACAAAATCTTCAATCCCAACACGATAGAAGTTGGAGAGAAGAAGATATATCAGAGTTGGATGCTGTTAGATTTCAGGAATTTGTTGCTATACTAAAATACTTCCACAAGAGAGAAATAATGGCGAGAATGCTTGCTACCAATATGCAAGATTGATTCACAATTAATTGATACAAATGTACAAGATGAGGCTTGCTTATAAAAGAAAAGATGCAATAACCAAATCTTATCTTGAGCAACAAAATAGCTCGATAAGATAAAGATAAGATCCTATAACTTAGGAATTAAAGATTGCCTAAGTAAACTTATGAAGATGTAATTAAATAGTTAATTACACCAACACCCCCCCATAAGTGAAACTGAGGGAGAAGATTATAATGCAAACTACTATGGGTCCCAGCAACTAGGCCATGCTAGGTACCCATTTACAGATGCAAATGAAATGCAATCTCTCATAAAGTAGAGAAAAGGGGAAAACCCAGTGGGAAGAAAACCCCTCTCCAAAAGAGAGAAAACAAGAAAAAAAGGCATGATGAATGTAAACGTGATGTATGGAGGACTCAATGATACCCCCCAAGGACTACATCCATCATGAATATACAATAAATTACCCCCCCATAAGAGGGAAGTAATGAGATAAGATATCCCCTGCATGCTGAAGAAGCTCCAAAGCCAATGAAGAATGCCTGAAAACAAAAGATGACCCAATGTCTACAAGCAACACATCTCCCCTTAGGAAGAAACAAATCCATAAGCTGATGAAGAAGCCACTCCATATCCAACTAAAAAGAGGAAGAATGAACGCTCAACATGTATGCCTCTGAAAACTGAGTAGGAGCCTCCAAGCTTGAATGAGCCACAACATAATCATGGTCAAACTCAACCAAGAAACATGACAAATCAAGTGATGGAGGAGACTCGTGAATATGAATTTCCAAAGACAAAGAAGATGGAATAACAGTTGTTCTAAAACTATCATCAAAGAGGAGAGAAATCCCCTCAAGTGCATCCTCCAAATCTGTAATATGAGACTCTAGGAACAATGTAGAAATCCCTGTCAAATAATCATCCCACAAAGCAAGATTTGAAAAACTATGATTATCCTATTGAACAGAAGCAACAATGGCTGAAGAAGCAGGAGGTGGAGGTGTAGGAAGCTCAGCACTGGTCTCTAAAATACCAAGGTGTAGATGACCAAACTTCTCCTCACTAATATGGGTCACACTCAATGAAGTGTGTGATGCAGTCAAAGGAACATTATCAGGTTCTAAAGCAAAATGTGAAAAGGAATATACTCGAGATGAATGATCAACCATCCCAATTGCAACGATATCCCTAGTCTCCAAGTCCCTTATATACACTCTATCAGGAGTGAACTCAACTGTTTTACCTTGACCCCCATGAGTAATTTGATAAATAGAAAGGAGATTAGTGGTCAAAGAAGGAACACAAAGCACATCATTGAAAGTCCCTTCCCCAATACCAATGGAACCCTTCCCACTTACCTTCATGAATGTATTGTTACCCATCAGAATGTGAGGTGAATTACAAGGCTCAAAAGAAGAGAACATTTCCTATGAAGATGCCATATGATGAGATGCCCCTGAATCAAGAAGCCATCCTTGAGAATTAGGACTTGTAGAGGCCAAAAGTGCATGCCCTTTCATGTTATGTAGCCCAGAAGTGGATGTTGTGTTCTCTGACTATGATGATGATGGAGCTACCGATTGTGATGGTGAAGAAGAAGTAGAAGACACTGATGAGGGCAGCTGAATGTTATTCTTTTGAAGAAGGTGAGTGAGTTCATCAATCTTCTTATTATAACATCTATGCTCATCATGTCCTAACCTTTTGCAATATGCACATTTGGACTTCTTCTTTTTTGATGATTCCTCTTTTGAAGAGGATGAGGACTCAGGAGTGCCATGTGAAGAAGAATCTTTAGCTTGCTCATTTGATTTGGTTTCCTTTTTGTGCTTCTTTCCTTTGCCACTTGAAGCCTTTGTATCATTCGCAATAAGAGCTTGAGATGTTGAAGACTTCAATGTACCCATGTGCATCAGCTTTTCTTGTTCCCTTGTGAGTTGTGCAGCAAATTCATCAAGAGAAGGCATTTTATATGTATTGCCAAGAGCATCCATTGTAGCATAGAAAGTAGATACAAACACAAAATATGAAGAAACAAGCTTAGCAAGAATAGAAAGTATCATTTGTTCATCCTCTTTAACAACCCCACATTTTGATAACTGTAATCTGAGAGAGTTGAGTTTAGAGAAAAAGTCTTGGATACTGTCAAAATCTGAAGGATTAAGACCCATCAGTTCATTTTCCAACTTAAATTTCCTTAGCTTGTCCGGCTTACCAAAGAGACTCTCCAAAGTAGTCCAAACTTCATGAGGATGTGTGCAAGACGCAACATGATATCTAAGATCTGGAGAAATTGACAGAAGAAGATTACCAAGAGCTCCATCCCTTCTATCAAACCATTTTATTTTCTCTTTTGCTCCCTGTGGTTATGGATCTTGACCAAATGTGATTCGTTGTAACTTTGATTATAATAATAACAACTCCATTTGAGATTTCCACTCATGATAGTTATATAGAGTTAGAAGTACAATTTTTGGAAAATCCATGATACAATGAGATATTACAAGAGGATAACAACAAATTTCCCTCACAAAATTAAAAAAAAAACAACTCCTTTGACGCAGCTACAGACATGAAAAAATCTTTACAAAATATCTTGGGGCTGATTCACTGTTGACTTCTTCCTCTTTTTGGAAATAAATAAGTTTTATAGAAAACTTTTAAAATTTTCCAAAAAAAATGTTAGTTTTAAAAAAAAATAAAAATAGAAAGCATTTTGTTTACAAAAAACTTGCCCTCTTTTTTAAAAATAAACCAAAATTAGGAAAAAAAGATGCCATGCAAAAATTAAAAAATTAGCTTAATGGTCGGCCTTAAAAAACTTTTTAGAAAGTTTTAAATATAGAAAACAATGTTTAAAATACCATCCTTCGACAGAGGATAGTACCCACAGATTGTTGAATGATAGCAAGGCTGACAACAACCGCATACCAGACAATAGTGATTTGACACCAATGGTAGTAGATCACAGAGAATATTCTTTGGTGCTATCCACTGTGAAACATCATGGCCGATCTGCGAGTTGATGATGTACCCGCCGAGTATGGACGCCGACGAAGGATTAGATTGTACGCTGATGTGGAGTGACGGATTTGAGGTAGCTGACAATTGTGATAGGTGACCAAGGCTCAGTACAAAGGCCGATCGAATGGAAAAGTGACCAGATTTAAAAGCACAATACCATGCAATCTCCAATACCGATGACAGCCAATGATGAAAACATAGTCAGCATTCAAATGCCAACCAATGACTATTGGCTTAGAAAAGACAACAGATCCACGCGTACCCTTTGATAGGACACCAGTGTCAGATCCAACGTGAGTGTAGAGTATGATGCAGGTAGTTGATAAACCCGGGTAGAAAAAAATTGAATAATATTTGCCCGAATATTTGATCAAAAAACTATAGCCCGAAAATAATAGTCTAATAAAATTTCCCCCAAATTTTGATGATAAATCAGCATAAAATATTTTTGGAAAATATTTTTTTGCGAAAATGAGAAAATTGTACCACTGGTAGGCTGTTCTAGCAAAAATTTGCTTCAAAAACAACTTTACTTAAAATAGATGAATTTACAATCAAAATTCATCTACGGAGCCTTCTGAACTCAACCGTGAGGTTCTTGAAACCCCAATCTATACCCAACAAAAAACTTCAAACCAGAATGAAACCCTCAGATCCGGGAAGGAGTCCGCAACCCTGGAAGCTCTGATACCATGTTAGATTTTAGGAATATGTTGCTAGACTAAAATACTTCCACAAGAGAGAAATAATGGCGAGAATGCTTGCTATCAATATGCAAGATTGATTCACGATTAATTAATACAAATGTACAAGATGAGGCTTTCTTATAAAAGTAAAGATGCAACAACCAAATCTTATCTTGAGCAACAAAATAGCTCGATAAGATAAAGATAAGATCCTATAACTTAGGAATTAAAGATTGCCTAAGTAAACTTATGAAGATGTAATTAAATAGTTAATTACACCAACAGATGCAAACTCATCATCATCATTATGATCAGCCTACTCAGAGTTCTTAGTTGGCATTGAGTGGAGGTGGTCTTCCATGACCTAGTGTATCTCCAAGTGTTTAGGGATTTAGTAGAGGAATATGATGTTTCACTTCTGGTCAGTAGACCCACTTTGCTTGACAGTGTCCTCAGTAGGGAACTTCTAGGTTTAGTTAGAGGCCAACAACTTCAGAACTGATAGAAGGAAATGCAGGTAGATTGCACAGGGCATTTACTACAGTTGATAACCGTTAGGCCAAGCATCTGGGTGCAGTTCATCCTTCAACTTCAGGAGTTGATCCTCAGGGATTGAGGTACTGAGTAGGTTAGGGTCTAGATGATTTTAAGGGAGCTCTATCCCCTGTGTTTGCAGGCTTCCAGGAGTAAGCCTGACCCTAGGGGGGAGGATGTAAGACCCCTCCATTTTGGCTCTTTTGATCAGCAATGTTCTTATGTGTTATGTTGTTTATGTTTATGTTTTTCCTATGGTACTTGGTTACTATTTGATTGCAAACTGTAAAGCAGTCTGAATGTTATATTTTGATGTGATATTATTTTATTCTAATGTTGTCTTGATGGCATGCTTTGGATTAGCCTAGTAGATATTTAATTAATGATGCTTTATATTTTGATTATATTATTGAGGTTAGACTCGTTAGTTCGTAAGTCTGTATTGGTGAAGGGGACTAGAATGTATCACTTGCTTGTGACTTCCCTATGATTCTGAGATTTCCTATTCACAGTGTGTTTATTATATCATATATATATGCATGTTCGATATACTCTTTGTTTGCAGGTTGATAGGTATAGGACATCGACTCCACCTAATTTCACAGGTTCGAGTGTGTCCATTAGCCAACAGTATTCGATTGGGAGATAGTAGCTAGGTTTTTGGTGCCAAGTCATCACCCGAGTCATAGTGTGTCATCAAGTTTTAGTCGGGTTAAGTTGCTTCTTTGTTGTTCATCTCCCCTTGTTTTCATTTAAATTGCAAATTGAAAAAAAAGGTAAATAAATGGAATTATGTATTTAAGTTGTTTATTAAATTTATCTAGTTATAATGTTATAAATGTTATTTAATTTATTAATTAACTTAATTTAACTAATAAAATGATCTAATATTGGATTAGATTTATTTTATTGATTAATTATATGAATTTTGTGGAAATGAATTAAGTTGTTCATTTTGGAAATTATAATTTTTAAATCCTTTTTGAAATAAAAATTTAAAAAAGTGTTAAAGCTTTTTGCAAAAGAAAATTTTAAAGTTAAATTCTTTGGAAATGGAAATTGTAAAGTTTGTAAATTATTTTGAAAAGGAATTATTAAAGTTTTAAATTCTTGTTGAATAGAAAGTTTAGTTTTAAATTTAAAAATTCAAAAGATCTCCAAAATGCATAGTGGGAGTAATAACTTTGGTGGATGGAATATTTTAGGTAAGTTGAGTAAATTTGGGAAATTTTTTCATTCTTGAAAGAAAATTGTTGTTAAAAGGAAAAAGAAGGTGTTTTTGTTTGAATTATGCATTGTTGGATTTGGGTGAAGATTTTGGAGAAGCTTTGGAAGAATTTGGAAATTGCAGCTCAACTTTAGTTTTCTTCTTCAAGTTTCCAACACATTCCTTGTTGTTTGTGTTTATTGTTTTGAAATTTAGTTTCATTATTGAAAGCTTGTTTGGAAAAAAACTTTGAAAACCTTGTAAAAATCTTGAAAGAATTTAGATTTCTTGAAGAAAAACAATTATTTTCAACAAAAATTTCTAGCAAAACAAATTTTAAATAATAGAAAATGGAATAGGAACAAAAGAAATCAGAAAAACTTGTGTTTGGATTTGAGAATTTTTCATTATGATTTAGAAATTAAATTTTCTTGTGTAATTTTCTGTAGATAATTTTCATAATTTGGCTGTGAAATGGATTATATATATATATATATATATATATATATACACACACACACACACACACACACACACAAACACATATATTTTGCATATAAAATTTATATGCTATTGGCTGGAAGTTTTTTCATAGAAAATTTTTTTTATATAAAAAAAAAATTCTTGTCAAATCTATTCTGGGAATTCTCCCTGAACAGGGGAGTCTGGTTTTTTTTAAATTAAAAATATAATATAGAAACAAAATTGATTTTTCTTGGTGGGGCTAGGATGTTGCCCCCATCCATGGGAGGTGCTAGCTGTGAAGGCAAGGCTAGCATTGCCATCACAGGCAGCAACACCCCATGTTGGGGAGGGGTTGCGTGGTAGTCCCCAGCAAGGGTTGTGTCCCCTATTATGGGGGCTGTGTAGCAGCATGTCATTTCATTTGGTTTTTTTTAATATTATTAATTTATATGTATATTATATATATTTTACATAATATATATTTCATATATATTATTTAATTATAATATATATGTATACATATATTTATTTTTATATATCATTTAATTTTTTTTTTAAATATAAGTATATATGTATTATATATATATATATATTGTATATTTTCTTGGTATAATTAATTAGTAAATTAGATTTTAGTTAAATAATTGAGAATTTAAATGGATTTTTTTTAAAATAAAAAAATATACATATTTAAATAATGTTATATAATTAAATATATATGTATATAATTATATATATATATATATATATTGAGTATACAGTTATATATATGTATGTTTCACATATAGGTGTATTTAAATATTCAGGTTTTAAGATGATTATTTTTATTATAATTGATTGGAAAGAAATTGACTTTATAATAAATGATTTTATTTAAAAAGATCTATTTTAATCATTATGTATGATTGAACAAATTGAATTAAATTATTAGTTTTAAATTCCTTAATGTTGCTAATGTTTTTTGATTTACTTTTGAGGATGTGCAAATAGTGTTAATTATTTAATTGATTTCATGCACTATGTCATTGCTTGGCTTGGATTTAGGAAATCCTAACATTTGTTTATTGAGTTTCCTGAAATGCTTTCTAAGTGATGTTTTCATTCATTCTCAATGTTGGACAATTGAGTCTTTTGTTTTGTAGGTCTTCCAGATGGGGTTTTTTAGTTAATTTTGTGGGTTGCCATAAAATGTTAGCCAACCTTTGGATTGTCTTGGGTAGTAAATATAGATGTATAATGTTGTTTCAACTGGTTTTTACAAACGGGGATGGTTTGCAGCTCTTTTGGATTAGGAGTGGCTTATGTGGTATGTGCCTCCTTTGGAAGGAGTGGATTATGTCTTTTGTTGCCTCCAAGTGTTTGGAGTGCATTTTTTTATATGTGGCCTCCGTGGATTGGAGTGGTTGTCTTATCTAGTTTACCCATTTAGTTGAGGTTTTGTACTGTGTGTGTTGTTGATAAGAGAGTGGCTCTATGTAGGGGTCCGACACAAAGAGGGGTGCCAGGGTAACTCACTTAGGGTTTAAGTAAGTAATAATTTAAAAGGAATTAATGAAAAACTTTCAGATTAATTAAGATAATGAATTTCTCTCTCATGACTTATTTGCTTTTAAGGTTTGAGATGAGATGAGAAGCACAGATTGTATCGGGGTTTGGCGGCTGGTAGAGGCAAGCCAGGGTAACCCCGAATGGGGGTCTAGTAGCCTAGGAAGGTTGAGCAAGGGTAACTCATAGAAAATGATGTGTGACACTCTCTCTATGTCAACCAGAAGTCTGCCTATTGTATTGCGTAGATGATCATTGTTCTTTGGAAGCATTGTAACCATGGTGTTAAGTGATGTTGTATTTGTATTTGATTCAGTTCAATTATGTATTAGCCTATATCTAGAGGTAGATGGTCTTGTATAGGAATCCTTGTTACTATCTCCTAGCATGGGGGATGAGCCTTCGGGTATCATAGGTTTGGGTGGAACATGCACCTTAATCTGTTGGGTCATCTTCTTGTTCATGTGGAGGAGATTTCTAGTTGGAGAGCTCATGTGATTCAGATTCTTCTCATGCTTTATTCATTTCAGTTGATATTGTATTTTATTACCCCTTATTTGTTATTGAGGTGGAATTATGTAATATGTAATCATGCTTATCGGATTTACCTCATTCAGGGAATGAGATTTGTAATCTTATTGTTAAATGTTTATTATTTCAAATCATGTGGTATCTCATATTCTTTGATGTAATTTATCATGTATGGAATGTATGTGTTCTTAATTCTTTAAGTAATTAAATGTTATGTTTTCATTTCATGTTTCTTGTTTGGGTTTTAAAGTAATCTCAGTCTTGTAACCTTAGAGGTTGTTGCAATGGGTAGTGAACTCGCAACGTAACTACCTCTAGGTTTGTGTGGTGGGGCATTACAAAATTCCCCCCATAAAACTTGACTTACTACTAGAAGTGACAAACTAGGGTGGAAACATAGCAAACTAGTACCAAAATTTTTCTAGCCTATATTTGATGTACATCATCTTTTTCTAAATCATTTCAATTCAAATCACTATATGACTACACATTTTAAAGTAATATTTTCCTAACTACCTCTAGCTATAAATCCATATGTCTCTTATGATATGATACTTGATTTTATACTAACAAATATAGCAGGTACTCCAATTAACTCCATTTTCCGTTCCCAATAAAAAAAAAAATCTCCACAAACTTATACATGGAAAAAAAATCATTTGAATGGTTTCTTGATATTCAAAAATACACACCATCTCATATTTCATAAACATATTTCAAATTATAATTTATGATTTTCAATAAAATCCACTCCATTTAATACCATAGATTCACAATACACTCACATTAAGATAGCATGGTTATCCCTCTTTTACATCAATAAGTAACAAAATATAAAAAATATACATTTAACACATACATACACAATCACATCACCATGAAGTTGACAACTCACGGTTACACAAGTGTCCATCTAGACACTAGAAAGTAGCATACTAATCCATGATACATAATCCATGAGCCAAGATCCAATATCTATCTCACAAGATCAATACCTCACACTTAGCGGCTTGATGGTGTTAGGCCACACACATGATGAGACCATCCAAACAAGTCCACAATGACCTACCTCTTGTTGTATAAGATTGTTAGCCTCCAAGAGATAGTCATCACACATAGGTGGGTAGTGGGTCCTAGCTGTGTAACAACCTCACATACCCCCATCCTCAAGGCTCCCTACATCTTCTTCCACGTATACACTCACCAAGTCCACCTCATATGTCCTTGGAGAGGAATCACAATACGGCAAATTGGTCGACATTGAAAACAATAAGGATAAATTAATTTAGCCACCAAATTCATAAAGAAGAGCAAATAAAAAATTCAATTTCAACAATAAAGAAATAAATGTGCACAATTTCAACGCTAAATCAAATGTAAGCATGAGGGTATGAGAAAATAAGATCAGAAGGTGTGGGTAAGCAATCATAATCAAATATAAACAAGGTGTCAACCTTCACAATCAACAGAAAATCATGAAAATCCATTATCTTTGAAATCACACTATACAACACTGCGTGACTAGATACTAGGCACCAGACGAGGAAGGAGGGAACAACGCTAGGCAACAGCAGTAGCCCTCATGTGGTTCTTAATGAGCACACCATCCACATGGCCCAAAATTTTCCCCTTGACTACACCCTACCTTGTGTCATCATGTAACATGGACTAACCAAGTGGCCCATGCACTCCTTGGTTGTTCGCATGGTATGTGAACCTCGGCCTCCATCCCGCATCACATCTCAATGTGTCATGGTCATACACTAGCCAGAGAAGGCATGCACTAGTTGTATGTCACATGGGAGTGTGTTTGTGGCTCTGTGAAAGTAGGCACGTGCTAGACACACCCTGCATAGCGATACCTCATGGAGAAGGCTTACGCAGGTACTCACTATCACCAGAGGTATAGATGACTAGGACCTACCCATATGATAACTAACCCAAACACTATTGAAAGAAAACATGAGTATCCCTCTATAAGTGTGTGAGGCCGCATTATGCTAATAAAAAAGTAGGCTATCATAACACATTCTCATAGTGCACCTTCACATGTCTATACATGTGGCGTCATGTCCTCAATCCTAGCTGACTACCATCAGTAACACGACATCATCATTAGCACTATGTCAGAACATTAGTGGGGTGTGGTATTGTATCCATTGCATCATGTTGGAACACATGCAGATATGATCTACATAATGTATATAAAAATATATCAATATGGGGATACCCGAGCTTCACCTCTCATACGGATGAGGTTGACTCGCTAATGTCAGCTCAACGTTCCTATGGACAGCTAGGCATGCACTAACAAACCATTGCTATTGTACTCAAAATTGTGGTAATTAGGCTTACACATATGGATGAAGTACCTTGATCCAAGGGGAAGTAGTGAGTATGTTTCCTCAGGATCAGTTGAGCTAAGACCACTTTGTGTCACTATATGCGTATGCTACACATTCCGTGCAAGGAACTTTGTGGCTGCTACTACCCCTTCACAAATTGAGGGATTAGAGAACCAAAAGAAAAGAATTTGTGAAACTATCTTTTGGCTACTCATATATAAATTTCAACCACATGGGTTGATCCTCAATTAGGTAACATACATACAAACACACATAATGGTATGGTTAATCCCACACCAACAAATACAACATACCCTTTATGAATGGGTACATAGTATCACCATACTATGGGCACATAAAGAAAGTGCGAGGTATTCATAACACTCAACCATTGCATAGTTACTAGTTTCTCACATTTACAGGGGGTGCAATTACATACACAATTCCATAAGTACATTTACTTCTATAACCCATGTGATTCATATCATTACATATGTCAATAACTCTTTATCAGTTTTTATTTCACTCTACTTTTTTCCATATATCACATTATGCTAACATGTCAATGTCAAGATTATTGTGACCGCTTAAATCCATTTAACAAATTTACATTCACTTTTATTCATTTGGTATAACATTCTATCCTCATAACATATTCATATGTAAAATAAATTTTCTTCCATATAATAAGAATTTTACATAGGCGCCATGAATTTATAAATGTACCAAAGAATCATTAATACTTTCACATCATCATTCATGTGTCTAGAGTTCAAAAAATTATACACAAGTTCTATATTCACAAAAGAATAATAATGATCCTCTACTTAACTCTTACTACTTCATATACGCCTTTCCTAAATACCATCAACTCTTCATCACAATTTATTCAAATTTTCACAAAACAAAAGAATTCACCTATTTATTTCCAAAACACAACCCCACATTCTCTCAAACTTTATCCTAGGCCAGTAAAAGTAACACTAAATATTTTCATAGTGATTATTCCTACTCAAACATCATATCCCATACCTAAACTTAATTACTTCACTTGTTACCCCCTCATAATAATTCAACATGCAAGACATCTAATACATAAATATTTTCTATTTATACAAAAGTAAGATAGAAGGACATTATATCATAGGTTTCAGCTACACATATCAAACAAGATGTTCAAATACTAATACAATCATCATATTTTCTCAAAATAGAAACCTAGTTCTATGTAATAGCATCTTATTTATTACACAAACGTAGCCTTTTCCAATATATATATATATATATATATATATATATATATATATATATATATATATATATATATATATATATATATATATATATATATATATATATATATATATATATCACAACGTAAAGCACAAATTAATCACATAAATTTACTTCTAAATGCATTGATTAAATACCTAGCAACTACACTCAGTTACATTTATAATCTATTTTTTATGCATAAATCAAAGGTAAGAAGTGCAATTTCAAGCGAATATAAGATTTGTCACTCAAGTAATTTTAAACATAATTTCTTTGATTTGTAGTCAAGGTTTAAGCATACAAGTTTCAAGCCTAAATGATTTCTATTACAATGTGGTTTAGGACTAATTCTCTTTATTAACTATATGTGGCTAAGATAAAGAGGAAACAAGATAATTTAAGTCACACTTTCTACCCAAATATTAACCACCACCCATAGACAGGTTTACCATTTATAAACATAACTAGATACAAGATTAGGATTCTATTACATTAGTCAACATGCATTATAGCAATCACAAAATATAAAAAATAATTCATTGTTAAACTATCTACACACTTTTCCTTAGTATATACTAATAACCCTTTTACATGAAATATATTCTTAACATTATGAAAATGCACTAAACAACATATTGGTGTAGACACTCCTACAAACCACAAAAAAAACACATGGAGATATGACATACTCAGGCTAGGACTTCCCTTTTAAACCACATAATTAGCCTAGCTATGCAAAATAACATCTTTTCATAATGCACATTTAGTCAAATTCAAAAGAAGTCCACATACCAACTTATTAGCTAATTAATTTGAACCCACACATGAATTCCTAGACTAAATTTGTACTTTTAAAGAACTAAAAATTATGGAAATGAAAAAAAGATTAAACACAAGAAAAATCAATGGTTAAAATAATACAAAGAATCACACCCAACAAGAGAATACACAAAGTTTCTAATCATCTATCTAACATCTCAACTAGGTGTATAGATTAAAACATGTCATCTAACACAAGGGTCCCTATGACCTTCTAGCCACATATCAGACATCTAACAACACATGAATGGGAAAAAGTTACTATAACTAGACATGGGAAACAACATTAACCAGAGATCCCAATGCTGCAACACTGGCTTTGATACCAAGTGTAATGCCCCGCTAAGGGACATGATGGATTGACACAAAAGACCTTCAACAACATGCCAATAATTTTTTTTTTCAAAAAGAAACAAAGCTAACACTAACTAATACAACTCAACAGATTAATATGGATAACATCATTACATTAACATCATATCATAATCACATTATGACCTAAAAAAATATTCATCATAGCCCACTTACACACTTATTCACAATGGTCCCCTAACATCACTACTACAATACATCTACACTAACTAAGCCTATAGAAAGACATTTGATGCACTAAGATCACATCCAATCAATTCTTTGAATGTAAATTAAATCTCATACATCAAATTACATATGATAACATAACTTAATTATAAATAAACTTGATCTAACACTATGCCAATATGATCCTAATCTTAATCAATGCCATGAAATAGGTACATAAAAATATATCACATCTACTACTAAATTAAGTTTATATGTATCATAAATACAAAATTATTATGCTAACCTTTCTATTACATAATAAACAATAATAAATATATCTTCAAGGTTACATCGACTTATTTACATTTTTAGTACAAGAATGTTACAACATACAAGATATATTCATCTAAGAGGAATATATATATATATATATATATATATATATATATATATATAATACATATTGAACACAATTTTCATGGAAATATCACCTGCAAATAAATTCAACTATAAAATGAAGTGAAAGGAAAGACTCTCCATGTTGCATATGAATTGCACCACCTAAACCCCAAGAGATGGTTCAAAAATACCACCCTACCATGTGGAATTTTGAAGCCCACTCCTTCCATGCTAGGAGACAACACTAGACCCCACACACACACAAGTAATATATACAACAAGTGGCTGACACAAAATATCTAAAAGATACAACCTAAAACAAGAATCAACTAAAAATCATAAGGACTTCCATAAAGACTTTCAAATACTTCCAAAGATCCAATCACATAACACAAGTGGATAGGAAACTCAAAAGCTGATCATTATATCACAACATATACAATGAAGTACATAACATCATTTGTACAATATTATAACATAATAGTCAATCTTTAATTTAACAGTTCATAATCAAGACCAACAATACATAACTTTGGTATAAGTGATCCTTACACGGTACACAATCCTTAACATAAGTTTTCACAAATGGGAAGGAATTATCAACTTAAATACAATAATGCATTCAAGCACAAATGATACAACACAATACAGATAAAATAATAGAGGTATTTTCTCCTATACAACTTCAAAAATGAACTAATTTTTCCTCTTGACAGCAATAAATATACCATCCATAAAACAACCATAAAACACATAAATCAGCTCAAAATCAAAATCTATAAAAAAAAATTTAGATTTGGCCCTCGACTACTCAGCTATGCAGGAAGAATTAAGCAAAAATGACTCAGAAATTTACAAAATGCAAAACAACAAATAGCTCCCACAAAAAAACCTCTTATCGGTATACCTAATTACAACCAAATGACAAAATAAGAAACCCAACAACCAGATCTTTCCTAAAATATAAAATATTCAAATTTTAATTAATTTAACCACTTTCAAAATCTTATGAATCTAAAATATTAGTCTTTCATTGACTGGTTGCAATTACAGGGAGAAACAAGAGAGTATTTATAGTGATAGGGGAGCAGCCTGACAATAGCTTTGTGTTTCAACCATATCTCAAAAACTACGATCTAGGTGTTTGAGATTTTTTAAAATAATTGTAAAAAGAAAAAAAAACATAAAAACACTTTAAAATTCATGTAATGCCCCACCACGCAACCCTAGGGGAAGTTGCAAACTACAAAACAATTTCACAACAATTTTTTTAAAAAAAATACAAATACATGTATGAATACATCACAAGCCAACAATTCCCTAAGGTCACGAGACAAAGATTAACTAATTCACAATTTAAAACAACATGCATGAAATAAAACATAACAACATTCACTTAACTAATTAAAGCACACACATTCCATACATGAGATTATCATTAAGACCATGATATCCTTCATGGTTACCAAAGATAGAAGTTATAAGATTACAATTACATCTCTCATTCCCAGAATGAGGTAAAACAATAACATGATGGCTTATTACAATTTCCACCTCGATAACAATGAGGGTAAATAAAATACAAGATCAACTATCATAAATGAATCCAAGGTAGCAACTTGATCCCACGAGCTCTCCAACATGAAAGTCTCGTCCACATAAGCCAATGCCAAAACAACGGAGTATGGTGCATGTTCCACCCAACCAAGTGATACCCGAAGGCTCACCCCCCGTGCTAGGAGATAGTAACAAGGGTTTCAAGTCAGGACCAACAACCTCTAAACATAGGCAACATGACTCAACTGAAAAAGATACGAACATGACATCACATGACACAAAGGTTACAATGCTTCCAGATTTGAAGTAAATAATCACATTACGAATACAAACATAATGCTGACTTAGGAGAAGTTTCATCACAATGTCGCATGGGATATCCTGGCAAGTCTTCCTAGGCCCCGACCCCCATCTCGGGATATCCTGGTAACCTCTAACGACTCCCGGCCCCACATGCAAACCAATGCAGAATCAGTTATCTTTCGAAGGGACAAGATAATGATCTTGCCATTCCAGGCCTTCCTTTCTCATCCCAATTCTATACAAGCACTTGCATCCATGAGCGAGGAAAAATTAATCCTTTTAAATATTGGTACCCCTATGCTAATTAATTGGTTTAAGTTTTCACTGAATTAACTAACTTACATTGAGATCTCTTGGCACCACTTTGTGTGTCGGCCCTCAATGCAAGCCACTTCTCTAAGACAACACGTGGAACTATGCCACTACCAAAGGGTACTCAAGTACGACCTAGGGATAATGAATCCCTAAACAAAACATGAAGTAAACAAAACCTGCCCAAGATAATTAGATATAACATTGGACGCACGTACGCACTACCCATGGCAAACAAGGTTGATTGACATGCTGACAACCGCAAAACACATAAAGATGATTCAATATGAAGACTTACGAGAACCGACTCAAAACCCAACAAGAATAAGGACCCCATGATGAAAGAAAGCTTGCAACCAATATAAGAAAATCTACCTTCGGATTTCGTAAATCTAATCATTCATCGCATTAGTGCATTTAAACAATTTAAATAAACTATGTTCTTGCACAATCACATAAGGGTTTGAATGTTTCTTTTGATTCTTGTTGACTCAATACACAATATCTTTAAATCAATTTCTTTTCGTAACCAATGATTTCCCATAAACCAATTTTCATTTATCCCTTAACAAATACTTCATTCTAATTTAAATATTCCTTTAATTTAGAAAATAAATCCCATTTTAAAAATACATATCTATTTATTAAATATCTATATAATCAGATATACATATATATACACTCGATATATATATATACCTAATTACATATATATTTAAAATATATATATATATATATAATTAATATTTAAATGTGCATGATAATTACTTCAGCATTCATTAAAATATATTATACACTTATTATAATATATATATTATCTAATAATATTAAATTATTATATATAACATATATATTAAAATATATATATAAATTATATTTTAATTAATAAATATAACCATTGGTAAAAACTTAATATTATATATATTAAATATAAAATATATAATATGAAATATATTATATATTTTATATTTGATAAATATAATAAATAAATAAAAAATGAAAATCAAAAAGTAACCAGCGGCCACGTTTAGGGCATCACTGTGCCCTGTTAAGAACAGGGGACACAACCCCATTGATGCGGCGGCAGTGGCCTGTGTAGGCAGCATCGACGCTGCCTCCATAGGTGGCCGACACCATCAACAGTGCTGCGCTGGGGTGGAAACCCTTCCCCATACCCCTGCGCGATGGAGAAAAATGACTTTACCCAAAAAAAAGTGAAAGATAATTCACTAGTAAATGAACAATTTTGGGTAAAACCAGAACACAGTCATAAAAAGTGACTGCCCAGAACTTCAACGAAAATTTCAAATTTAAAAATAAATACTTATATTATATATATATATATATGTATATTTATATAGGTATAAATACATAACCATTGGTATATATATATATATATATATATATATATGATTATACACAACAACAACTTCATATTCTGATTGAGAAAATGCATTCCTTCAACACCCAAATTGGGCAAACTCAAAAACTGAGAAACAAAATTAATTTCCAATGAAACTCCATAATTTAACACCATAATTTCCTGATTTCTCACAAGTTAAAAGGAGATTTTCACAACAACACAAGTTTTCATAAAAACCATTTGAATCTTTCAAGTTTGTTTCAAATTTCCAAATGATAGTTTGAGAATAATTTATGGTTCACATGGTTTTCTCAAAGATTTTGAAAAACTCTTTTACTCAAGTTTGAATGGTGATTCCAACATGGGTTTTGAATCAAAGTTTGAATTCCAAAACTAAATTGACTCATTTCAAACAAAATTGTAAAAAAAAAAAGATTGCATAATGAGGGAAAACATGAAACCTTTTGCTTTTCTCCAATTTTTTTGAATCCTTCAATGGAGGTTGCACTTGTTCCAATGTTGCTTCCAAAAACCTTTCCAATCCTTCCTTTCACCAATTTTCTTCCAAGAATCCAATCCAAGCTTGCTCTCCAAATTTCACAAATTAAAAAAATTCAAAAACAAAAGAATTACCTTATGCCATCTTTTTCCTCCTCCAAATTGTCAAACCCCTAATTTGAGTTCACCCACCATAGTTATTGCTATTTTGGATATTTTGGATATTTTCCATTTTTTTTTTTAATTTAATAACCAATTTTTATTTTCCCACTCAAATGCATATTATTTATTTAAACAAAATTCTATTTGCACCACAAGGATAATTAAATTCTCTTTGCTTTCACAAAATTGAATTCTAACAATTACATTTAACAAAATCATTTTTTAATTTTATTTCAAGAGGAAAGCAAGGCAACTTCTATATTTTTTTTTGTCACATTATTTAATAATGCTAACACAAATGAACTAATTTAATTAATCAACAATAAATCTAATTCATGATTAGATTATTTTATCGATTGAATTAAATTAACTAATTAATTAAAAGGCACTCTTCTAAGAATTTTGGCAATAAATTTAAATAAAGCAAACACCATAGTTTCACTAAGAAATTTAATCACACAAGCAAGGAGAGATGAGATGACAAGGAAAATAATTTATCCCAACTGACAATCCGATGACACACTATGGCTAGGGTGATGTCACGATACAGAAACCCAAGCTAGTATCTCCCAATCATTTTCCGTTGAACAAGGGACATGCTCATACCTGTGGAGTCAGGTGGAGTCAATGTCTTGTACCTGCATCCTGCACACAACACAAGTGTTGAATAGGCATATATATATATATATAAATATTAAAACACACCGTGAAGAGGAAATTGCGGAATCACAGGGCACTCGCATGCGAGTGATGTGATCCCATCCCCTTCACCAATAGAGTATCGCTAACTGATGCCTCTAATCATCAATGGTATATTCAAAGCATAAAGAATCAATAATTCACATACATGATAATTTAATCCATAACATGAAATAATAATATCATCTGATTAAAGTACCATCACATCAAAACATAATATATATATTGCTTAACAATTAGTGGTCAAAGTAATCAAGTTACAACCAACGTGCTAACAACGCAAAACATACATAGCAAACATTGTTTGATCAAAAGAAAAAAATGGAGGGTTGTTACATCCTCCCCCCCTAAGGTCAGGCTTACTCCTGGAAGCCTGAAAAACAAGTAGGGATAAAGTTCCCTCATCCTAGCTGCATCTTCCCAAGTGGATGATGTGTCATCACTAGTATCCCACTAAATCCTGACCTGATCAATATCTCGCCCTCGAAGAGTGAGCATTTTGCGCTCCACCGTGGCCACAGGCTCCAAAGCCAGCTACCCGTCCTCTACCTACAAAGCATTCCAATCAAGGACATGAGAAATGTCTAGATGGTACGGTTGCAGGACTGATACATGAAATACATCGTGCACACGCGAGAGACTGGGCAGTAAAGCAAGATGGTAAGCAACAAGACCAATCTTCTCAAGAATCTTGAAGAGTCCAACAAAGTGAGGCGCCAACTTAGAGCCTTTTCCTTAATGGATCGGACTCTTTCGTGGATGCACACACAAGAAGACTCTATCACCTACGGAAAAATGACGATCCACTCTATGCGCATCCACATACTTCTTCTGCCTATCCTGCGCTGCCACCAAGTGCTCTCTAATCCTATCCACCTGCTGCTCCATATCATGCAACATCTCAGGACCCAAAGTTACTCTATCCTCTAGCCGATCCCAACTCAAGGGAGTGCAACATGGTCACCAATACAATGCTTGGAATGGAGCCATGCAGATAGAACTCTGAAAGCCATTATTATAGGAAAACTCTACCAAATAGAGATAGTCCTCCCATCGTGTCTGCTGGTCCATCACATACATACGCAACATATCTTTGAGGATCTGATTAACCCTCTCAGTCTATCCATCTATCTCTGGGTGGTAAGCTAAACTGAAGTTCAACTGTGTTCCCATCGCATGTTGTAATGATGTCCATAGAGTTGAGGTGAACACTAGATCCCTGTCAGAGATAATCTGACGTGGAATGCCGTGTAGCCTCACTATATCCTCCATGAACACTCTATCTACGGATGATGCAGTATAGAAAGAGCGCATAGGTGAGAAGTGTGCTACCTTCGTCAACCTATCCACTATCACCATAATTGCATCATGTCATCTTGAAGAGTTGGGTAAACCAACAATGAAATCCAATGAGATTATATCCCATTTCCACTCTGGTACTAAATGTGATTGCAAAAGCCCTGCTGGATGCTGGTGTTCGGCCTTCACCCGCTGACACTCAAGACATCTCGACACAAAATTTGCAATATCTCACTCCATCCCTGGCCAAAAATATAACTGACGCAAATCTGCATACATCTTCTTCACCCCTGGATGGGCTGAATAAGGTGCACGATGTGCTTCAGTCATGACCAAAGCGCGAAGCTCACATGATGGGGGAACGTATATGCGTCCTGTGTGTCTCAATATCTCATCAGCATCAAGAGAGTATCCTGAATATCTACCCTCAAGGGGTCTTCCTACCTCTATCACCGATCTAACATCCTGATACCAACTGTCGGCTGGGAGGGCAGAAAGAATCCGACTCCGCAAATCAACAATAAGAGTCAACTCAGATATCTCATGCCTTCGCCTATTGAGGGCATCTGCAACCACATTCTCCTTCCCTTGGATATACTTCACCTCGAAGTCATATTCACAGAGAAACTTCATCCATCGCCTTTGCCTAGCATTAAGGTTGGGCTATGTGAAGATATACTGAAGGCTCCTATGATCACTATGCAGCTCAAACCTATGCCCAAGAAGAAAGTGCCTCCATCTCGTCAATGCATGAACCACTGCCGCCAACTCAAGATTGTGGGTAGGATAGTTTAGCTCATGATCCTTGAGCTTCCATGACTCATATGCAATGACACGACCCTCCTACATCAATACTACACCTAATCCCTCCAAGGACGCATCTATACAAACTACAAAGTCCCCACTAGGATCTGGTATCGTAAGTATAGGTGCACTGGTCAACTTCCCCTTAAGACACTGAAAGGTTGTCTCACACTTCTCAGACCACTCAAACCTCTTTCCTTTCCTCTGAAGTGAGGTGATAGGATGCCCTAGCCTCGAAAAGTCCTACACAAATCGCCTGTAATAACCTGCTAGCCCCATGAAGCTACGTATCTCAGCCACATTCGTGGGTGCAGGCCAATCTAAGATCGTTGGATCTTTGCAGGATCCACTGAAATACCCTCCCCAGAGATCACATGACCAAGGTATTGAACCTCAGTCCTAAAGAATTCACACTTTGACAAGTTAGCATATAGCTTGATTATCTCGCAAACACTGTAATACTTGTCATAAGTGCTCCTCATGTTCCTCCATTGTTCTAGAGTATACCAAAATATCATCTAGGAACACAAGAACAAACCTGTCAAGGTATGTACGAAATACCCCATTCATAA
The DNA here is from genome assembly GCA_007258455.2 of Sequoia sempervirens. Classification (NCBI taxonomy): domain Eukaryota; kingdom Viridiplantae; phylum Streptophyta; class Pinopsida; order Cupressales; family Cupressaceae; genus Sequoia; species Sequoia sempervirens. The sequence continues at coordinate 481,967,973 of VDFB02271358.1, forward strand.
GACTCATGAACACTGAGGGTGCATTCGTCAAACCAAATGGCACAACTGTGAACTCATAGTGACCATACCGCGTTTGGAACGCGGTCTTATGAATATCTGACTCGAAGATTCGAAGCTGATGATATCCTGACTTGAGATCAATCTTTGAAAAGATGGTAGCACCCTTGATCTGATCGAATAGATCATCAATCCTAGGAAGAGGATACCAATTTCTGATGGTCACTTTGTTCAACTGTCGGTAATCAATGCATAACCAAAGTGAACCGTCCTTCTTCATGAAGATGACAGGTGCTCCCCATGGAGAAACACTAGGGTGAATAAAACCCTTCTCTAGCAATTCCTCAAGCTGCAACCTAAGCTCTTTCAGCTCCTGAGTAGTCATACGATAGGGAGCTCGTGAAATGGGCTCTGAACCAGGTACCAAGTCTATCTTGAAGTCAATGTCCCTCTGAGGAGGCATCCCTGGAATCTCATCTAGAAAGACATCGGAAAACTCCTGAAGGATGGGGTGACTATCAAGAGAAACCTTCTCTTCTCCACCTCCTAGACCCAAATTATCCACGGTAACTGTGAACAATTGGCAACCCTACTGCATACACCTTCTCAACTGCATAGCTGAGATGATCCTCAAAGAGATCGACCTCTGAACCCCCAATACCTCTACCTCTCTACTAGGTGTCCCAAAGCATCTAATCGACTTACGTCGACAATCAATGACTGCACTATGACCCTCTAGCCAATCCATTCCTATGATAACGTCATAAGAACCCAATGGAATAACACGAAGGTCCAAGGTAGTTTAGAGAGGTCCAACCTCTAACCTACACTCTAGCACAAGGGAAAGGGATGCAACTTTTTCACTCAAAGCTAACTCTACCTGCCACCTATCAAACTGCTTTACCGCATCCACTCTACATCGCGCCACGACTGATGAAGAAACAAAGGAATCAAATGCTCCAGAATCAAATAGAATAGAAACTGGATTACCCCCCAACATACCATAAGCCTCTATGACTGTACCCTAGTGCTCTGCCTAGCGGTTGTCAACCGTTGTGAATACTCGATGCCCATGGCCTGCATCACCTATAGTCAGCTCTGACACCACTAGTCCCTAAGAATAACTTGATGTGCCCTTATTGGGACACATCCTCGCTATGTGACCCTATTGGCCACACACAAAACATCCAGTGCCCCTACCGAAGCCCCTGCCTACAAGTGGTGCGCTAGAATGCTACGCACTACCCCTGAAAGATGAATGGGAACTCTGCACTGGCTACTCAAAGTTGAAGCATCTCATGTGCCTCCAATTCCTGTCCCCCTACCTCTACTAGAAAATCCTTCGTTTCCCTTGGGAACCCTACTGTTGTTGCTGCTGACCACCCTGAGACGGACCCTGCTGAGCTCTAGAAGGTGCACCTCCCTGAGGCTGACCTCCTCGAGCACTAGTCCCAGCTGCTGAACCACTACCCACCTGCACTCCTACATGACCACCTAAGGCCATCGCCAGGTTCTCCTCAATGAGCCTAGCCTTATCGACCACCACCTCCATGGTCCTAGGCTCAAAAACCCGCACTCCACCACTGATACGGGTGTTTCAGCCCCTGAGAAAATGTTGTACCAACATGCCCTTATCATCACCTATGCCCGCATACTATTTGAGCTCATAGAAACAATGCTCATACATCTCTACTGACAGTCAGCTATCGAAGGGTGTGGAACTCATCCCCTTGATGCTACCTCCAATGCTCAGAAAGAAATCTATCCCGAAACTGCTCTAGAAACAACTCCCAAGAAATAGTACCAATATCCAGATGGAGCTTCTTCTCCTCTAATCTCCACCAAGTGGAGGTAAATCCCCTCAAGTGCATGATAGCACACCTAGCTTGATTGTTGCTCCCATATGGGTGCATAGAAAAACACCTAGTCAAGTCAATGAGCCATGTCTCTACCTCCAAACCACTACCTGATCCATCAAAAGTGGGTGGTCGTGCTCTAAGCAAATCCATCATATGTGCTGCTACCTCTGAATCAGAGTGAACTGGTACCTCTCTCTCTCCAACCACCACTGGCTCTACCTCCTGCCTAGGCCCAAGGTAGCCAAGGGTCTCCTCTAACAACTGACGCAACTGAGTGTCCTTGATCCTAGGTGGATCCAGATTCTGATTGCCATCTCCCTGAATATTCTGAGAAGCATGTTGCTCCTGATGGTCAGAAACAAGTGGAACATGTGGCGGTGGGTCTTGCTGTTCCCCAATGCGACCACCTAAATGGCCACATCTACGACCCCCACCTCTTCCACACCTAGGAGGCATTATCCTATACAGACACAAAGGCATTAAGCACCACACATAAATAAAACCCACACAACTAAAAGCTTAATGGGATCATCATAATCCCAAAGTACCCAGTGTTTAAACCTAGGCTCTGATACCATGTGTAATGCCCCGCCATGCAACCCTAGGGGAAGTTGCAAACTATAAAACAATTTCACAACAATTTAAAAAAAAAAAATACAAATACACGTATGAATACATCACAAGCCAACAATCCCCTAAGGTCACGAGACAAAGAGTAATTAATTCACAATTTAAAACAACATGCATGAAATTAAACATAACAACATTCACTTAACTAACTAAAGCACACACATTCCACACATGAGATTATCATTAAGACCATGAGATCCTTCATGGTTACCAAAGACAGAAGTTATAAGATTACAATTACATCTCTCATTCCCAGAATGAGGTAAAATAATAACATGATGGCTTATTACAATTTCCACCTCAATAACAATGAGGGTAAATAAAATACAAGATCAACTATCATAAATGAATCCAAGGTAGCAACTTGATCCCACGAGCTCTCCAACATGAAATTATTGTCCACATAAGCCAATGCCAAAACAATGGAGTATGGTGCATGTTCCACCCAACCAAGTGATACTCAAAGGCTCACCCCCCGTGCTAGGAGATAGTAATAAGGGTTTCAAGTCAAGACCAACAACCTCTAAACATAGGCAACATGACTCAGCTGAAAAAGATACGAACATGACATCACATGACACAAAGGTTACAATGCTTCCAGATTTGAAGTAAATAATCACATCACGAATACAAACATAATGCTGACTTAGGAGAAGTGCCATCACAATGTTGCATGGGATATCCTGGCAAGTCTTCCTAGGTCCCGACCCCCATCTAGGGATATCCTGGTAACCTCTAACGACTCCCAGCCCCACATGCAAACCAATGCAGAATCAGTTATCTTTGAAAGGGATAAGATAATGATCTCACCATTCCAGGCCTTCCTATCTCATCCCAAGTCTATACAAGCCCTTACATCCATGAGCAAGGCAAAATTAATCTTTTTAAATATTGGTACACCTATGCTAATTAATTGGTTTAAGTTTTCACTAAATTAACTAACTTACGTTGAGATCTCCTAGCACCACTTTGTGTGCCATCCCTCAATGCAAGCCACCTCTCTAAGACAACACATGGAACTATGCCACCACCAAATGGTACTCAAGTACGACCTAGGGATAATGAATCCCTAAACATGACATGAAGTAAACAAAACCCACCCAAGATAATCAGATATAACACTTGATGCATGTACACACTACTCATGGAAAACAAGGTTGATTGACATGCTGACAACCCCAAAACACATCAAGATGATTCAATCTGGAAGACTTACGAGAATCGACTCAAAGCCCAACAAGAATAAGCACCCCATGACGAAAGAAAGCTTGCAACCAATATAAGAAAATTTACCATCAAATTTTGTAAATCCAATCATTCATCATATTAGTGCATTTAAACAATTTAAATAAACTATGTTCTTGCACAATCACATAAGGGTTTGAATGTTCGTTTGATTCTTGTTGACGCAATACACAATATCTTTAAATCAATTTCTTTTTGTAACCAATGATTTCCCATAAACCAATTTTCGTTTATCCCTTAACAAATACTTCATTATAATTTAAATATTCCTTTCATTTAGAAAATAAATCCCATTTTAAAAATACATATCTATTTATTAAATATCTATATAATCAGATATACATATATATATACACTCGATATATATATATATATATACCTAATTACATATATATTTAAAAATATATATATATAATTAATATTTAAATGTGCATGATAATTGCTTAAGCATTTATTAAAATATATTATACACATATTATAATTTATATATTATATAATAATATTAAATTATTATATATAACATATTTATTAAAAAATATATATATATATATATATATATATATATATATATATATATATATATATATACATATATATATATATATATATATATATATATATATATATATATATATATATATATATATATATATATTAACCAAATATAACCATTGGTAAAAACTTAATATTATATATATTAAATATAAAATATATAATATGAAATATATAATATATTTTATATTTGATAAATATAATAAATAAATAAAACAAAAATCAAAAAGTAACCGGCGGCCACGTTTAGGGCATCACCGTGCCTTGTTAAGAACAGGGGACGCAGCTCCATTGATGGGGTGGCAATGGCCTGTGTAGGCAGCGTCGACGTTGGCTCCACAGGTGGCCGAGGCCATCAATGGCGCTACGCTGGGGTGGAAACCCTTCCCCATACCCCCGCGCGATGGAAAAAAATGACTTTGCTAAAAAAAAGTGAAAGATATTTGACTAGTAAATGAACAATTCTGGGTAAAACCAAAACACAGTCATAAAATGTGACTGCCCAGAACTTCAACGAAAATTTCAAATTTAAAAATAAATACTTATATTATATATATATATATATATGTATGTATATTTATATATGTATAAATACATAACCACTGGTATTTATATATATAAATATACACAACAACAACTTCATATTCTGATTGAGAAAATGCATTCCTTCAACACCCAAATTGGGCAAACTCAAAAAACTAAGAAACAAAATTAATTTCCAATGAAACTCCATAATTTAACACCATAATTTCCTGATTTCTCACAAGTTAAAAGGAGATTTTCACAACAACACAAGTTTTCATAAAAACCATTTGAATCTTTCAAGTTTGTTTCAAATTTCCAAATGATAGTTTGAGAATAATTTATGGTTCACATGGTTTTCTCAAAGATTTTGAAAAACTCTTTTACTCAAGTTTGAATGGTGATTCCAACATGGGTTTTGAATCAAAGTTTGAATTCCAAAACTAAATTGAGCCATTTCAAACAAAATTGCAAAAAAAATAAGATTACATAATGAGGGAAAACATGGAACCTTTTGTTTTTCTCCAAGTTTTTTTGAATCCTTCAATGGAGGTTGCACTTGTTCCAATGTTGCTTCCAAAAACCTTTCCAATCCTTCCTTCCACCAATTTTCTTCCAAGAATCCAATCCAAGCTTGCTCTCCAAATTTCACAAATTAAAAAAATTCAAAAATAAAAGAATTACCTTATGCCATCTTTTTCCTCCTCCAAATTATCAAACCCCTAATTTGAGTTCACCCACCATAGTTATTGCTATTTTGGATATTTTGGATATTTTCCTTTTTTTTAAAAAAATTAATAACCAATTTTCATTTTCCCACTCAAATGCATATTATTTATTTAAACAAAATTCTATTTGCACCACAAGGATAATTAAATTCTCTTTGCTTTCACAAAATTGAATTCTAACAATTACATTTAACAAAATCATTTTTCAATTTTATTTCAAGAGGAAAGCAAGGCAACTTCTATATATTTTTTTGTCACATTATTTAATAATGCTAACACAAATGAACTAATTTAATTAATCAACAATAAATCTAATTCATGATTAGATTATTTTATCGATTGAATTAAATTAACTAATTAATTAAAAGTCACTCTTTTAAGAATTTTGGCAATAAATTTAAATAAAGGAAACACCATAATTTCACTAAGAAATTTAATCACACAAGCGAGGAGAGACGAGATGACAAGGAAAATAATTTATCCCAACTGACAACCCGACGACACACTATGGCTAGGGTGATGTCACAACATAGAAACCCAAGCTACTATCTCCCAATTGTTTTCCGTTGAACAAGGGACATGCTCAGACCTGTGGAGTTAAGTGGAGTCAATTTCCTATACCTACATCTTGCACACAACACGAGTGTCGATCATGCATATATATATAAATATTAAAACACACCGTGAAGAGGAAATCGTGGAATCACAGGGCACTCGCATGTGAGTGATGTGATCTTGTCCCCTTCACCAATACAGTATCGCTAATTGACGCCTCTAATCATCAATGGTATATTCAAAGCATAAAGCATCAATAATTCACATACATGATAATTTAATCCATAACATGAAATAATAATATCATCTGATTAAAGTACCATCACATCAAAACATAATATTTACATCGCTTAACAATTAGTGGTCAAAGTAATCAAGTTACAACCAACGTGCTGACAATGCAAAACATACATAGAGAACACTATTCGATCAAAAGAATAAAATGGAGTGTTACAATTCATACCAACCTATTTCATAAAAATAGAATTATGGGCGACACAATCAAACCATTTTATTGGTAGAGAATTGAGATAATAAATATGTATTGATTTTTATTCTGGAATAAATAAATGTTTCAGTCACACATAAAATAAAAAAATATATCATTTATTTTCGAGAATTAGAAAGAGAAATCAATCAAATTTTTCTTACATTCAAAAATAAAATTTAAACAAAATATTTGAAAATCCAACTTGGATCTAATTCTTGACATGGATGAGATTTCGATGCCGAACTTCGAAAAATTTGAACTTCTAACTCTCCAATCTAGAATTTTCCAATAACCACAATTCTCCAACATAATTTTTTCCCCTAAAATTATAATTGAATTCCAAATCAGTCTCCTCCAAATTTCAATTCAAAATTACTCCAAATTTCCCCAAAAACATTTGAAAAATTACTCCAAAACTATGTAAAATTCACCATTCTCAAAAACTCCCAAAAATCTCATTCTTTTTTTTCCAAAATCCTCTAAAATTTTATGCAAAAAAATTGAAACTCTCATTTCCATAAATTTTTCTCATAAATAAAACTAATTAAATTCAAAAAAGAAAGAAAAATAAAAAATGAAAGTAACTTTCTTTCTTTTTCCTGAAAAGACTCTTCTTTTCCTAAATAAAACAAAGAAATAATATACATATAATCATAATAAGATTAATAACAAAATAATAACAACTAACATGAGCGACCCAATATCTAAATTCACTCAAATAATCCACATCTAAGGTTAGGCATAAACAAAAAATAACTTCTAACATAAAAGAAGCATTCACATCAAAACATAAATAACAAGAATGGTCACAACAGTGACTAACCTGACTTACTAAAGGACTTAGTACCATTAGAACTAAATCTACACTCAGAGCTAGACATTGGAGTCATACAATCACACAACTCAACAAAAAAATTCACACATGTGCAACACTACAATCATAGGGTAAAGGAGATCAGACATTGTCCCATGACAACCTGAAAATGTGATCACACATTGAATCCATTGTTCCTAGTTGGGGACAGTGACTATGGTTAGGTTATAATTTGGGCCTAGATGTTATTGCCTCAACCACCATTGGGATTAGAGGCACGCTTAGATTTTCTAATTAAGGTGGAGACATGGCCTAGTACATATTCAATCAAACATACAATTTAGAGCACATGTGCATAATAGCCGAAACACTAGGAAAGGAACTCTAGCAATCATATCTCATTCTCGTATATCCCTCATATGTCCAATGGTATGATACCACCCTTTCCACTTATCCTAACAAACATGCTACTGCATCACTTATCTATCCAAGTAAATCTCTACATAATAATAATAACATGACAATATACACGATACTCACCAAAGCACTAACAGAAGCACATGTTCCATATTGCAACCGCAAAGGCTTGAACACAAGTCAATACATTTTCATCTTCAAGTTCCAAAGTCAAACTTCCTGCACATCTACAGTGAGAATGGAGGGGCACTACATAATATAGATAACTTATTCAAATTTTTATGTCAAGTTGCCTAAATCTAATTTTTCTAATTTTTTCGCCACTTAAGGGCCTATTTTTTCCATGGTGATCCTACACATACCTGTAGCTGCTACATGACACCTAAGACCACATTGTCCTAAGTGTGTTAGAGATTGTAGACTATACACATTAGGCCATTGGGTTATAAATACATCTCTTTGAAGTAAATTTGGACAATAATTAAATAATCATGGTTTCCTACTTCTTACATTCATTTACTGTCTTTTAATACAATACAATATTTTCCTTACACACTAGCATTCATGCAAGTATCCATTATGTAAAAAACATATACAAGAGAGAGAGAAATATAGTATTTCCCACACACAAGTTATACACTCAATACAATCCAATGTTCATTCCTATATCTCATTCGCAAAATAATTACATTCACATGGTCACAGACATAATGAAAAATGATTTTAGATTCTCTCTTTATGATTCACTACTACACCATATCATTGACAATGCATAGTGCATAGGATGCAAACAATAGAATGCTCTTGAAAATTCCACAAAACAATTTAGTTAACCAATTCCTCACCCAAAACTCAAGTACAATACATGCACATTAGTAGGAAAAATTTTCAATCACATCATTATTTTCATTAGGAAAACCTCATTACTTGATTTATAAACAAGAATTAATAGCAATACTGAATTATAATCACTCCTATTACCTATCATAATTTTCTCTAACACATCTTAAACAAATCCAATCACTTATCCTCTTGAAAACTATAACCCTATTTGTATTTTTCCTTTACATGTATCATCACACTAATTTTCAAACATATATCACATTAACTTATTTCCTTTCAACATTCTAATTTAAACATTTAATAGCTCATAAATTTTCTACCAGCTTAAGACATGTTCCTCATACAACAACATCATTTACCTCTTTATTCCAACTTATTGAACACACACACACATCCTTTGGAATTCAGATAAGGTAGGGAAATAATACCATTACTTAGCCTAATCATTCATCAATGCAACACTTACATATTACATCAAACCATGTACACATCTCTTATAGAGATAATGACATTCATAATTCCAAATCAAAAAGGGACATGAAGGAATGATTTCAAACTTTCTATGTAGACTTTACAAGCAATACACCATCCCTTCCTTATTGAACACTTATGCTATAAAATGGTTTGTTAATCCATTATTTCATAATAATTTCCTATACTATCCATGAAAAGGTACTCTACCTACTTACTTCCAAAGAAAACAAAGTCTTAGATAAAATGCATAAGCTTTCAAATACAAAATTTCCATTCCAAACAAGCATTTTCTTTTTATGCAATTTAGATTTTATTTCTTACTAAGTATTCACTACCTCTATTGATGTATAATACATTCCTAATTAGTATCCAAATGAATCTAATTTTTATATAAAGAGAGAAGAGAGAGGGAGAGTTGTCATTTAATCAATGAATATATATGCCAATTAAGTAAGATCGCACAAGAATGATCAAATTTCCCAACACTAACATCAATATCTATAATGTGCTTTTGTACTACATGCTCTTAAATGTGCAAATTAAAATACTATATGACATTTCCTATCATTATAAATGCAACTAATAATTTATGATTCATTACTGAGAGGTGAAACTATATAGACAGTATTTTTGCATATAATATTACATACATGAAAAATTCCATACATCTAATTGGTACAACACATCATAAATCAACATCTTTTATATTTCATATCAAAATTGGAAAGGAAAGAGAGGATAAAGAAAGACATCATTCAACCAATATATGCTCACTGAACAAATTATTCTCGTATGCAAATAAATGCACAAAAGTGGTTTACAATTCCAATGAGGAAGGAGAAGTTGCAAAAAATGGCGCCATGCAAAAAAATTTAAATTTTGCGGGTTCAAATGAACATTTGGCTCAAGTGAACCAAAAGGAGGTTCACTAGAACCTTGGTTTGAGTGAACCCATTAAATGTAGGGTCCCACCATTCCTAAGAAAAAACCAAAAGAAAAACTTTACGGAAAGGGGGTTCACTTGAACCTTGGGTCGAGTGAACCCTAGTTCAAGCGAACCTTGGTTCAAGTGAACCCTGGTTCAAGAGAACTCTAGGTCAAGTGAACCCTAGTTCAAGCAAACCTCCAAGGGGGTTCGCTCAAACCCTGCGTTCACTCAAAACCCCCTTTTCCACCCTGTTCCCCCTCTGGTACAAAAAAATAAAGATTTTTTCCTTTCAAAGCTCAAGTTGAGGATGAAAATTTAGGAGAATTCATAGACCCAACTAGATGATTGTAGGCCTCAGAACGAGTTATCCAACGAATATAATTTTAATGTGTTTTGGCTTTATTATGTATTTTTTTTAAAGTTTTATTAAAAATAGTTTTTTCACCAAAAATCAAGCTCTTTGTTCTATACATGTGGAAAAATAGTAGATTATCAAAAAAATTTGAAGAATATGAGTTCACTAGATATTGAAGTCCTTGATCCAACAAAAAAAAAAGGAATTTTGATGTACATACAAAAAAATGTTACATTATATATGGTCCACCTATGTCTGAATTGTAATTGATTTGACTTTGAAACTTATGAAGGAAAAAATATTCAATAAAATACTATGAAACCAATTGGAAGCACTAAATATAATAGTTACAAATCTATTAAAAAAAAAAGAATTTTATCCTTCATGGAAAAAAGTGATGTTGTATATGGTGAGCGTCACTCCTAAAATTGGTGTTTACTGAAAAAAACTAGTTTTCTAAGGAGATGAATAAAGAACTACAATATGATTCCAAAAAAATTGAAAAAAATATATTTATAATCTATAGAAAAAATGTAACAAATCACTTGTTTGCATTATCTTCAAATTCTTCACATTTTTGCTACTATAGGTGTTTGAAAATGAAGATTTAGTTAGAAAAAATCAATTCAATGTCTAGTTTGGCCAACAATTATAAACCAGTATTTTGGGATAACCCATGCATTATGATCTATTCTAACTCAAATTATTATGTGGAATAAAAGCACATTATCCTACTATTTATAAGGAAGGTAAACATATTATTTCTTTATAATAAAGTTAGTTGTATAAGCATTCATGGTAACATCATTTAAGGGAATACAGACAAAATGATCAATCACACACTCAACGCTATCCTTAGCATTCAACAAGTACCCAAAAATAAATACAAGAGGAACAAATATCACATGGAATCATATAAAGATCACTCACATCAAAAGGGAATGCATAAAATATTAATAATCACATAGATATAATACCTAGAGAGAAGAGAGAAAGAGTACAAGCATGAACAAACATAGGGTGAGATCTAGGGAATGCGCAACAAAGAAGACTTGAAATGAAAGCTTCAAGGTTAACTACTAAATTTACACTACTATCCTGCATAATGAGATCATATGTATCTAGAGTACCCAGTGTAAGAACCTAGGCTTTGATACCCAGTGTAATGCCCCACCAAGGAACCCAGAGGACAACACAACTAAGCCATAACAATGGAACAATTTTTTTTGAAATGAAATAAAAGTGGATTGCATATCATAATATAGTATATAATCTAAATCTAGGTCCTTTAAGGTTCCTTGAATATGCTACTCACAAACCATTAACCAACACATCAAGAGTCATTTCATTAACTACCAAAATATCATGTTTTATCTAACAAGCAAGGTTCATTTTTAAAGAATTACATTATTTGACTCCACATAACATATCAACTAGTAATCAACATTAAATTAATTTCTAGCTAATTACATATACAAGATGCATTACATTAAGGGTATGTGCAGGATCATCATGGAAAAAATAGGCCCTTCAGTGGTGAAAAATTCAGAAAAATTAGAGTTAGGCAACTTGACGTAAAAAAATTGAATAATTTATCTATATTATTTCAAAAATATGTAGGAATAGAATTTGTATCAAATTGAATGTATTTTTTAAACTACTAGGTTTATTTAAAAAAAAAACTCTATTTGGTGAAAATTTGAAATATCAATGTAGTAGTACTTAAATTTCAGGGAAAAATAAGTACCCGTCTGTCTAACCACCCTAATCACAATAAACTGATAATATTTTTTTATAAGATTTTAGATATAAGTAGAGGACTCATGTCCTAATGTGATGCATATTCTTTTGTAATTTTTTTCCATGTAAATAATTAATTATGATTTTTTTATTACAACTTTAAAAAAATATAAAAAACATGTATGTCTGACCACCTAACTTGGTCAAAACTTTATGAAATTCAATTTTATTTTTAATCCTATAGAATGTGAAGCATAGAATGTGAAACATGTTTCAGATTCAAAAAATGTGATAGTGTTTGAAAGCTATAGATGTTTTTCAATCAACATATCAATCAAGACTTTAGTCATAATTCAAATAGAAAATGAATAATAATTATTTATTAAATTCAAAGTAAAGCATTATTTATATTGGTGGAAAGCTAAGAATCTCCTTTGAAAACCCTATTTATTTCATCAATTTTGGGTAAATAAAAGTCATCAGCCACATACCCTACACATACCAATCATATCGCCACTTTTTGGCTCATCATGATCCTACACATACCCTTAAAGTATTCATTAAAAGAACAATACATCAATATTTGTTACATCATTGCAATATTTACAACAATACTTCCCTAAGTACATGTGGGAAGAATACATCTAATTACAATAAGAGATACAACTAATATACATTCCAATACATATACATAAAATTTATGTCCTCAATCTGAAACAGGATGTAGTGCCCCTCCATTTCGGTCATCGTTGACATTCAAGTTGTTTATTAGTGTGGTCATTTGATTTTGTTATTAAATGTGTGATGGAGTATGTCTGGTTGGTTGATTGGAGATGTCATGAAGATTTTGTGATTATATTATTTAATTTGATTTCAAAATTAGGCAATAACATTAATATTATGTTTAGCCTTGATAAATCAAACTAATTTAAAAGTGTATTATAAGGTAATTGGATTTATTTTGAAGTAAATAAATAATTAAATTTAAAAATAATTGTTAAATCGTATTAGGAAATTAATCATTTAAATGTAAAAATAATATAATTTTAAATAAACAAATTATACGTGGGAAGATAATTTAAGTGCGATCTTTGAACGAGTTGTAAAGGAAACTAAAAGGTGGAAGGTTTTGGCATGCAAGAGCATGCACAACTTTGAACTGATGGTTGTAAAAAAGATTGAAAACACATTGGAGATTTTATTAGTTATTGTTTTTAAAAATAAATAAGGAGCTTAAATGCTTTAATGATTAAAATAATAATTAATAAACCAATTTTGGTGGAATAGAAAGTATACGGTCATTATTAGATAATTAAATTAATTAGTCTTATAACGAGCATTGTTTAAATGGTATTTAATAATAAATAATAATATTATTATCTCTATGTGGATAATTATTTAAACTGGGAAAATATATCGAAAGGAAATAAAAATAGTAAGGAAGATAATGGAAATCGACTTAAAAGTAGTTAAAAGCTTGAAAGAGTTGGCATGCAGAGCATGCATAGTTGTGAATTATTTGTCAAAAGGAAACTTGCTTTAGTTATTATGGTGGCTTGGATTTTTTTGGTTGATTTCTAATCGACCTTATCATGCATCTCATATTCTAGGAAACAAGGGGTATAAAACTTCATCTAGTTAAGTGCTGCAACCATAGTATTCTATTCATAATAGGAAGGTGGTCGGAGGGAAGATCCTATCACCAACAGTATTGATAGAAAGGATGGTGGTAGTAGTGAGAAAATAGTCTTCTCTTGCGTGATGGTATATGCGACAGCAAAGTATAAGAGTTGATGCAAGGTATGTGTATTGCCTCCAGGATGCTTCTTATTCTAATATGGCCACTTCATTTGTAGACTATGGTTTTCATGTATGGAGATCGATACTTTTTACTGTGGCTTCATTTCAATGTTTATTTGTATAACTAACATTTGATGGAGGATTTAACAAATGGTCTTTCATATTACTTTTGCATTGGTTTATCTTTATTACTTCCCTAATTTTGTATCGCCTTAATCATTCCAGATATAGAAAAACCCAAGTCTTGTTACGTTGAGATTTTCTAATACGAATTTGCTTAACAGAAGACCAATTTGGGTGCAAATTGATATATTTCGACAACCCTTATTTTAGGATGGAGTTAATTTTATTTATTTTGAAAAATTTCAGCTACAACAATCTTTGGAAACTCATCACACCTTCTGCTTCTGCAAAGATGTTTTAGAAGAGAGTATAGGTCACAACATTTAATAATCCAATCGGTGTTGCTCGAAATACTCAGTCGCTATTCAGATATGCTTAGCAGGAACCCCTTAGTAATAAGGTGTAGAATGCCCCAGGTAAGCCAGCACAGCGTAAAGGTCAAACCATGCACACCTAATGATCAACTATATTTGTAATGCAATAAGGGTTACCGATGTATGAAGTATGCACATCCCTCATTCGCTAAACTTGCATGACTACATGTGCCTAAAATACAAGCAAAGCTTACAATGTTAGGATGCATTTTAGGGTGGTTCATAAATTATAAGATTTGAGCATTTCCTTGCAAAATCTATTTTGTTTATATTCTGCTATCCTTTCATTCTCCAAGACGTGATATCCTTGAGGGCATCTAAAAATAGTCAAAATTATCATTTATACTGTATTTGTTTGGTGTACTTCGAGTAGTACGATGTGTTACTTATGTCAAAGAGAATATGGAAGTAGGTATATTGTAGAATATAGTGTTTGCAGCCTACGAAGACATCATTTGAGGTATGTATTCAATAGCATAGAAAATAAATATTTAGTCTATGCCCATCTTTGACTCATTGACGACACAGATCAATCGACATCTTAGAATTTGAACCTTGCACTCATGTTTACTATGACAATACCATCTTTCTCAGAAGCTTCTTTTCCTATAAAGGTCATGCCTAGTGCATTCCTCCATCCATACAAGAACTGTATTCCTTTTTACGTGAGTCCTCCTCCCATTAGAAGGGAGCGTACGTACGTCTAACTTTATTTATTAAATTATGTATAGGGGAGAATTTGATGGCCTGCATATATATTCCACATGTTAATTATGTTTGCACTCCGTGTGTTTATATACATAATTCAAGGTATGCATAGGGATGTGTATCTTTATTAGTAATTCAAAGTAAAGCTAAACTTAGCATAGTGAGGGATTTCTTTTAGGGGCCACGTATAACTTCCTTATGGAGACTTTTCTTATTAAATGGTTTTATTAGTTTTATTTTCATTTATGTATTTATTCTTTGTAGTGAAGCTACTTCCAAGGCATTGGAAGAAGATCCTATTTTTAGGAGAATTAAATAAATAGGTAATTAGTGACCTTAGGTTTTCAGGAAAAAAAGCATATATTTTGTTAATTTTAAATGTGCTTTTTATTTTGCTTATAACCTTTCATTAAGAGAAAATAGATGGAATACATTTTTATTATATTCATATGAATATAAATATATAATACAAGATGAGTAATTTGAATATAAAACATATAATTATTTATATGTTATGATTTTATTAGAGAGTAATTTGTATTTGGATATTCACAAAATATGTTTATATTCATATTTACTATTATTTAGAAATGGTTGTATTTTATATAGTATGATTTCTTTCTTTATTTTAAATGATTTATAATGATGTTAAAATAATATGTAAATTGATTCTTTAGAATGTCTTTGAAATTAGTAAATTTGAATAAACGTATTGGTTAGTATTATTGTTTGAGGTAAGGAGATAAGAGTATATAATTAAGGGAAGTGAATTTGTTTGCTCACTAAGATAATTGAATGATTGTTTAATTGATATTCTTTGTGTGTGTGTGTGTGTGTGTGTGTGTGTGTGTGTGTGTGTGTGTGTGTGTGTGTGTGTGTGTGTGTGTGTGTGTGTGTGTGTGTGTGTGTGTGTGTGTGTGTGTGTGTGTGTGTGTGTGTGTATCGATTTCTATACACATATATTTGTATGACATTAGTTTTGGATCATTGTTTTCATATTTAGAAGTTGATAAGGTAAATGGGATTACATTTGAGTTGGATGATGTGATTGTTTGTTAAATGTTTTGATATAGAATGTGAAAGTGATGCCTTTGAGATTACCAGTTATTGTGATTTTCTTTGTATAGTGTATTTTGGGGTTATGTGATTATCCCTTAACTTCCTATTTATTCAAAATGAAGGGGTTATATGATGTGTAATTTTAATTGCATGATTTGATTTATCTTGCTTGACTTTGACTGATGAAAACTTGTATTTGATATGTCTTATGTTTAATTTAGTTGGAACTTTTTTACAGTTTGAAAGTATGACTTTATTTGGCATAATGAGTTATTTTAGTTCTTGGGTAGATATTTATGTACCTCCAGGGGCTAGGGGAAGTGGTGTGTGTGTGCACGTTTGTTGTTGTTGCACCTTGTTGTCCATATTTTTACCTCATGAATATTTGTGTGGGTGTTGCCTCCTAGATTATGGGTTTTGATGCTTGGATAGTCACGAGATGGTCATGTCTCGTGTGTTATGTTTTATAAAAAATTTCTTTATGTCTTGATTATTGAGGTATACCTATTGCTTGTCTTTGATTTTAGGGTAACCATAGGGGAGAGTGGATCTTCTTGGGGCCAGTGTACAAGCGATTACCCTTGAAATAGTTTCCTTAAATAAGTGATAACCTAATTAATGTATCTAGTGGGTTGTGTTAGTTAACACATAACAAGATAAAAACATGCACCTCACCCCTATCATTAGTGTTCTCAAAGGCTAAGGATGGGTGGGAAGAACTGGTTGGTAAGGTCACTACCTTATATCTATGAAAGGTAAGTGGCTTCACATGAGTCACCCTATGGGGCAACACCTTGAGATAGGATTTTTGGTTAACCATAGATGGAGGCATCTCCTAATGATAGGTAGTCTGGAAAATCCATGTAAGGTCGTGCAATGACACTGTACCATTGTGCCCTTTGTTTCTCTTGTCCCTGTTGCCTTTGGAGTTGTTTATTACCATTGTTCTTATTAATGGGGATGAAAGGTGCCCTTGGATATTTATTGTTGGTTGATTTTGCAATCTCATTTGGAGAGATTTTGATTCTATTGTTTTCGGCACCTCTTATGGTTATTTAGTGTTGATCTATAATATTGGAAATTGGTTATTGTTGTACATTTCATTAGTATTGTTCTAGTTATGTGTTCGCAATGTTATGGGTTATTATATTGTGATTTTTTATCCTTCTTGTGGAGTATTTTTTACCATTGGTTCATTTGACTTCTTGGGTGAGGATATTTCTTATTTACTCCTAGCATGGCGGTGGTTGGGTGGAACATGCTATGCACCCCATTGGGTCCCCATCCAAAGTTTGAGATGTGCAAAGTTGTACCTCTTACAATGACTTCTAAGTTTTGTCAGAGTTTGATCCAAGTTGTAGCTTTTTATTCCTACAATTTTAGATTCATCTTTCCATGTTATTATACTCTTCCCATTAATGTTGGGAAACAACATTGTATTGATGTTAATCTGAGAAATGTATCTTCATATTGTTAATGTATGATCCATGATTAGGTCATTTGATTATTGGTGTATGTCTACCTCTCATGTAATGTAAGATGTTGATATGAAAAGTGATGGAACTATGTAACCCTAAGGAACTTTGTTATATGTTGTACTTATATTGTTACATTTCATGTGATGTATGTTGTTGCATATTATTTACTTTAAAAAATATTGTGCCATAAATGCATGTATGATATTTTCCTTTGGGGTTACATGGCGTAGCATCACAACATGGTATTAGAGCCCAATGTGCACTATATGTGCTCACTATGTAACCTTGTGTTCATACCCTTGAGTCTATAATTTACCTTTCTGTTATCTTCATGGTGTAACTTGAGTGTCTTCCATTAGCTGGTGTCAGGTCTTTGGTGTAGGAAACATGTCACGCGCCACCGTGCGAACCCCAAAGGAACTAAAACAACAATTTTTTTTTTTTTTTTAAAGAATATAATAACATACTTAAGTATTATAACATAACAATGTATTATGAGGCACAACTTGTTCCAATGGGGTACACGAAGTGACATGACTACACTAACCCATAACAAGGATAATAAGATAACCATAATTAAACAATTACGTAAATCTATTCATTCCCACTTTATCATTTAAAATATCCATCAACTATATCCATATTAATAACATATGCACATGTGACAATACATGGAATTATAAATATATAAAGTGTTACATATTTCGATAGATACAACTCAACATAACCAACTATAACAAATGATCCTGAATAAATACATGGCCTGAATAAACATTACATCCAAATGATAGTAGAATACAATTGACTGAAAATACAACTCAATAACCACATATATAATTTACAACAAGGTCATCCCAACACACGTGGGAGACAATACATCAATGAATATATTACATCTGAAGTATAACATACATCTGGTACAAGGACCACCGGATCATCGACATCCTCCAAAACCCTGCGATAAAAGATATATCTGAAATAGAAAGGGAAACCCAACAGGGTGCGAAGCACGTTCCACCCAACCACCCCCGTGCTGAGAGTAGACAAGGAAGGGTCCCTGACCAAGCACGTCTAACAATAACACAAAACTACTCTAGACAGACAACTTAACATCAAAGACCACTTAAAAACTCAACAACAACAAATCCAAAAGGCACAACAAACCACTGAAGAACATAACAACCAGTCATAATCACAACATCAATGAAACTCAAGACATAATATCGAATATTACTTACAACCATGACCAAGGACAAAACAATAAATCACTTCTAGAGGACTTTAGTAAATCAACTCAAATAGAATGTTAGACGAGAGTGTCATCGCATGGTTTCACATGGATTCTCTAGACAACCTATCACAAGGTGCCGCCTCCATCTCTACATGGATTCTCTAGACAACCAAGTAAAGGTGCCACCTCCATCTATGGTTCTCCTGACAACCTATCACAAGGCGCCGCTCCATAGGGTTACTCATGCAGAGTCATTAGCCTTTCGGGAAGACAAGGCAATGACCTTGCTAACCACGGCCTTCTCAGTCCCCTTTAGTATATGATATCACTAATAGGCGGATGAGGCTTCACAATTATCTTATTAGTGTATAATCCCCACCCGTGGTTTATTACTTAAGTTATCACTGATTAATCTAACTCTATGTGGGTTACCCTGACAGCCCCTTTGTGCGTCGGCCCCCACTAGAGCCACTCTCTCTAGACACTCTAACACAAGACTATCCAACTGAATGGGATTATACCACCAAAAAAATACTGAACCATACCAATAATTCATCTGCGAGGCTTAACCATCTCGCCACAATCACATGCAGAACATTCACAAAGTTGTACAATCCCAATGTACATTAACCAAAGCCATAACATAAAATCAACCAACAAATTACAATCTCAAATACAACTCACAGTATCCCTGCCTCTGGAAGTTCTAAACACTACTTAGGTTCCTATAACTGGAAAAGTTAACTCTAGGGTTTCCACTCGATGTAAACCCAAATAAAAGAAAATCACAATTAAACTAAACGAATAATCTTGAAAGAAAGCAACTACACAACAATATCACCAAACTCTTTAAATAAACAATAATTTCTCCACAATTGAATAAATCGGTTACTCAAAAATATTTGATTCAACAACATAATATATTTATCGTTTACACAATTATATTGCCACATTGCAAATCTTCTTAAAATTATCATTTAAACTTTATCAACACAACACAAAATTATATATATATACAATAAAACCTATGGATTAAAATCATTACATAAAAATATCTATTATCAAAATTTATAACATCTCATTCTAAAAATTAAATTAATATATGTATATATATATTCGAATTAAAACCAGAAAACAAAATCAAATTTTAAATAAACTGAAAACAAAAAGAATCAAATTTATTTAATAAATGAATCCTTTTAAAAGAAAACCCCCACCGCCTGTGGTACACAGTACCACAGACTGCATGGCAGGGCCGCAGTATGCAGCCCCATCGACTGCGCCCAGCAGCCTCGCTGTGTGCATGGCCGACGGTGGCTGCGTATAGCTAGCCTTCGTGGGCTGTGGGGGTACGGCCTCGGCCGACCCCCGCCCCAAAATTTTTATAATATATTTTTTAATAATTTTTGATTTATTATTTTTTTTGTTTTTTTTTTAATTTTTAATTTTATTTTTATTTTATTTCATTTACAAGCACGAATACAACTACGAATTTCGAAGCACAATATTTATTTATCTATTTTTTATTTTTTATTTTTTTTATTTTTTATTTCATTTTCAAAAAGAAATATGAAGACAGAAAATCCAAGACACAAAACTTAATATATAAAACTATTTAGAAATCAGACTTATATATTCATGGAGTCTCACAAATAGTAGATTTTCTTAGAACATTTAAATTATAATTATATATATTTAAATTTTAATAATATTATATAAGAATAACTATATATTTTACTTAGTAGAATATAATTAGTACAAAGGAGCAGCAACTTTAAATCTTTAAAAAGAGATAGAATATATAGAAATAATACATGTAGGTAATTTTTTTTATTTTTATCCTTCAAAATTTATAAATAATAGGGAGAATCAAAATTTCATTCCAGATGCTAAAATATTCAGGTAAATAAATTCATTCCATCATACAATGATTTTTATTTCAAATAATAAATTTCCCTACTAACTATATTGGAGAATTTAAAAAGAGATTTACTGAAGTTTTCAACAAAATGGTTCAAGGGTTTTATACGAACGAATTCCAAATCACAGAACTTATTTCTATAAATTTTTCAAAACACATCAAACAGATATTGTTCAAAGTACAACAAAATTAATAATAAATAACAGAAGAAAACCTGGAGTCCTTCGTCTGGTGAAGAATCCCTTCTGTAACCTTCTTTTGAATTCCTTCTGCAGTTCCTTCTCGATCGCCTCCTGCAGCTCTCTTCCGAATCTATCTATCTTCAACTCATTTATTTTCCCTAAAGTTTTTAACAAAATTTCTTTCTTTTTTTTTTCTTTTCCAGATCCAAAAAAAATAGAGCAAAACTTATGTCTGCCAAATAACTCCCTCATGAAAATAATAAAAGAATCAATAAAAACAATAAAACTTCTCTGCTTTCTTTTCTCAAAAAGCCTCTCCCTTATTGGTCCTTTTTCCAGCTTTTAAAAGCACAATTTATCTACAGTTTTTAATTAAAATAATTTATTTAATCATGATATTATCTATGCAAGATTTGCTAATTTATTATTAATAAAAAGATATTATTCAATTATCTTCAACAATATTTATTTCATTTAATTATTATCAACAATATTAATTTAAAATAATTATTTACTCTTTTAATAAATTAAATCACTTTTTAATTTATAATATATTTAAATTTAACATTCTACTAACTCACAATTAAATCAAAACAACTAGACAAATTTAATCAATTATCATATAAAATAAGGTTAATTAAATAAACATGAACCATAAATAAAATGAATACTTCAACAATCAAACTACACAATCAACGAGAATGAAAACTTCAGTAACGACACAACAACGTACAATAGGACGATGGACTTGGGACAGGGACACTTCCAAACATACTCCCTTTTTCAACTTTTTTACCCGTTGGGTTAATTTATTGCTCGCCCTGTCCTGCCGAAGCAGGTGGAATCGAGACTTAATCCTCCAATCCTGCATCCAAATAAACGTCAAGTAGCACATGTATATATATATATATAATCAAACATCCTACCGTGAGAAGGAATTGCAGTGTAGCAGGGCACTCGTGAACAAGTGATGCTACACTGTCCTCTCACCTAATCTATTCTAACAATTACAATATCAATGACAAACTAACATTTCTAAACAAATTGCTCATAAGATAACATGATACTTAACTACAACATCCTCACTAATTATTTAACCATTACATTATAAAATAATACTGAATTCAAATAACATGATCACCATAGGATTATCACATCGACATATAAAACATTAGAGAGAAAGCATTACATAATAAAATAATCCAAACCCTACATATAGAGTATCATAAATCATAATAATAATATCAATTGTAGCAATCAACTAAACTACGCAACCACACACACCAAATCAATGAATCAATCACCATCACAATTTTGTATCACACTATCATATAAAAGCAAACAATAGTAGTAAATAGTATCAAAAACATGGGGGTATTACAAAACAGATGGGAAAGGATAAGACCCTTGTTGCAGTGTGTAATTCACCAATATCCTACCTAACAGGGAAGCATTATGGACCCTTGTATTTTTTTATGATGTGAGTTTGTGTGTGAATATGATGAGTTCATGTTTAAGTTAGTATTTTATGCTAGTTTTATTTCCATCACCTTTTTCATCCTTGCAACTCTTTTTCCTTGGTGGTGTGTGTAGAATTCCTAGAGGATGTGGTCGAGCTTGGTGTCAGGGTATAGGTCAGTGAGGTGATCATGGAGTTATTTGTCAGAATACTTCTTCTATGAGTGCCCATGAGAATGATCATGAGGAACACTTGGGCCCTCAAATTCATTCATTGCTTGAAGAGATCATTATCCGAATTGGCCCTAGATAGGAGAGAAATCAATAGATGGTTAGGGAAACAAAAGAGCTCCTTAGGGGAAGGAATGTTTCTGCGATAGTGGGACTTATGATGGAACTTGAGAGGGAACGTTCTCCTACCTTCCCTAGTTTTAGAGGCATTTTGGAGGATGGGATTTGGATGATTGGTGTCTAGATTGTGGTTGTCCTTCGTATAGGATAATTTGAATTTGGTTGCGATCCAGGTTTTATCATCTTGACCAATTAGCTCAAGGCGTACTAACTACATCTAGTAGAGGTAGATTCTGATAGTTCAGGGCACTTCCTTGAGGTAGAGGAAATGGTAGTGATGTAGGATGTTACTCTTGTGGCTGACAAGGCCACCTAGCTATACAATGTTCACATAGAAATACACCTAGATTTAGCCAAATGTCAACAACCATAGGGTCAATGAGGGTGATGCAGATAGGTCCCATAGAGTGACTACAGTAGATGATATTCACTAGGTGGAACATCAGGGCATATATGTGGAAATAATTGGTAGTGGTCAGGTAGAAACCTTGCAGTATAGGAGACTGAGATGTAGTGCTCTCGTGTGGTTATCTTTACATTAATATTTTTTATATGTATTAGATA
The DNA here is from genome assembly GCA_007258455.2 of Sequoia sempervirens. Lineage (NCBI taxonomy): Eukaryota > Viridiplantae > Streptophyta > Pinopsida > Cupressales > Cupressaceae > Sequoia > Sequoia sempervirens. The sequence continues at coordinate 481,991,371 of VDFB02271358.1, forward strand.
CCTTAAGACTTCATTAGTGCTTGTGCACTCCTCTAGTTTTGGTTGGATTCCAATGTAGATGACTAGGATATTTGTGATACTCTATTTTTTTGTTGTGTTTATGGAGGAATGAATTGTATTTCTTGTGGGATTTTGCTAAAAATGTTGTGAGATTTGGTGTTGAATAATGGATAAAATGGATTGATTTGTGTGATAATGATGAGATTTAACAAAAGTGTGCATTCTTGTGGATATTTATGTTATGTGTCTATGGAAGTGCAGTATTTTGAGGTTAAAATGAAGTTTGACTTATTGATACTAATGTGTTATGTTCTATCATAGTTTGTGAATTTTCAGGTAGTTGGCTTCGAAAACTCAGTGATAAAGGTAACAAAATTAGGATTTATAGAGATAGATACTTATAATGTCATGAAGTAGTTTTTTCTGATACAACATATGAAATGAATCCATGGTTAGGATCATTATGTGAATGTTCTTTTAACTAATATTAGAAAATTATTACAAATTATTAGAATTTTTTTTATTACCGTGTGTGGTCTAGTGAGAGGGACAATGTAGTATCACTCACTTGCGAGTTCCCTACTACATTGCAATTTCCTCTCATGGTGTGTTTGTGATATATATATTGTGCACAATGTTTGTTTGTATGTAGGATTGGAGGGACTAAACCTTGATTCCACCTGCATTGTTAGGACAGGGCGAGCATCATAAACACCTAGTGGGTATGACGTGGAAAACTAGAGTTAACAAGAAATTTCCTCAACCTCGTTCGTCACCATGTTCTTTTGTTTAACAATGTGGCTTGTTTGTAATCCCACCACCATTTTTGATATTGTTCATTTTCTTATTGAGTCATTGAATTTCAATTGATTAATTGATGATGTTTACTTGATGATATGGTTGTAAAATTTATAGTATTGTTTTGCTTATGAATGTGTGTGTTTTACCTCACCTTGCGACTTCCAAGTGTAAGTCAAAGCCTAGGGGGGGAGGATGCAATGCCCCTCCATGTCGGCTGTCATTGACATTCAAGTAAGTTGTTTGTTGGTGTGGTAATGTTGATTTTGTTGTTAAATGTGTGATGGAGTATGTCTGGTTGGTTGATTGGAGATGCCGTGAAGATTTTTGATTATATTATTTAATTTGATTTCAAAATTAGGTCATAACATTAATATTATGTTTATCCTTGATTAATCAAACTAATTTAAAAGTGTATTATAACGTCACTCGATTTATTTTGAAGTAAATAAATAATTAAATTTAAAAATAATTGTTAAATTGTATTAGGAAATTAATCATTTAAATGTAAAAATAATATAATTTTAAATAAACAAATTATATGTGGGAACGTAATTTAAATGTGATCTTTGAATGAGTTGTAAAGGAAACTAAAAGGTGGAAGGTTTTGGCATGCAAGAGCATGCACAACTCTGAACTGATGGTTGTAAAAGAGATTGAAAACACATTGGAGATTTTATTAGTTATTGTTTTTAAAAATAAATAAGGAGCTTAAATGCTTTAATGATTAAAATAATAATTAATAAATCAATTTTGGTGGAATAGAAAGTATACGGTCATTATTAGATAATTAAATTAATTATTCTTATAACGAGTATCTTTTGAATGGTACTTAATAATAACTGATAATATTATTATCTGTATTTGGATAATTATTTAAACTGGGAAAAGATATCGAAAGGAAATAAAAATAGTAAGGAAGATAATGGAAATTGAGTGAAAAGTAGATAAAAGCTTGAAAGAGTTAACATGCAGAGCTTGCATAGTCCTAAATTATTTGTCAAGAGGAAACTTGCTTTAATTATGATGGTGGCTTGATTTTTTTTGGTTGATTTCTCATCGCCTTGATCATGCATCTCTAATTATAGGAAATAAGGGGGAGAAAACTTCATTTAGTTACATACTTCAACCATAGCATTCTATGCATAATACGAAGGTACTCGGAGGGAAGATCCTATCACCAACAGTATCAAAAAATGGGATCATGGTAGCAGTGAGACAATAGTCTTCTCTGGCGTGATGGTATATGCGACAACAGAGTATAAAGGTTGATGCAAGGTATGTGTATTTCCTCCAGGATGCTTCTTATTCCAATATGTCAACTTCATTTGTAGACTGTGGTTTTCATGCACGGAGATTGATACTTTTTATTGTGGCTTCATTTCGACGTTTATTTGTATAACTAACATTTGATGGAGGATTTAACAAATGGTCTTTCATATTAATTTTGCATTGGTTTATCTTTATTACTTCCCTGATTTTGTATAGCCTTAAACATTTTTGATATTGCGAAGTCTTCTTGCATTAAGATTTTCCAATATGAATTTGCTTAACAGAAGACCAATTCGGGTATAAATTGATATATTTCGACAACCCTTGTTTTAGGACAAGGTTATTTGTATTTATTTTGAAAAATTTCAGCTATAGCAATATTTGTAACCTCATCACACTTGTCGCTTCTGCCAAGATGTTTTAGAGTAGAGTATAGGTCTCAACATTTAAGAATCAAATCAATGTTTCTAGAAGTACTCAACCTCTATTCAGATACGCTCAATAGGAACCCCTTAGTAATAGGGTGTAGAATGCCCTGGGTAAGATAGCATGATGTGAAGGTCAAACCATGCACACCCAATGATCAAGTATATATGTAATGCAATAAGGGTTACCAATGTGTGATGTGCAACCCTCATTCACTTAACCTGTATGACTACATGTGCATAAAATACAAGCAAAACTTAGAATGTTAGGATGTGTTTTAGGGTGCTTCATAAATTCTAAGATTTGAGCATTTCCTTGCAAAATATATTTTGTGTATATTCTACTATCCTTAAATTCTCCAAGACGTGATATCCTTGAGGGTATCTACAAATAGTCAAAATTATTTTTTATATTGTATTTGTGTGGTATACTTCAGGTAGTACGATGGGTTACTTATGACAAAGAGAATATGGAAGTAGGTATATTGTAGAATACAGTGTTTGCATCCTACGAAGACATCATTTGAGGTATGTATTCAATAGCATAGTAAATAGATATTTAGTCTATTCCCATCTTTCACTTATTGATGGCACAGATCAATCGACATATTAGAATTTGAAACTTGCACTCATGTTTACCATCTTCCTTGGAAGCTTCTCTCCCTATAAAGGTCACGCCTAGTGCATTCCTCCGTCCACACAAGAATTTTCTTCCTTTTTACATTAGTCCTCCTCCCATTAGAAGGGAGGGTATGCACGTCTGACCTGATTTATTAAATTATGTATAACGGAGAATTTGATGGCCTCTATATATATTCCACATGTTATTTAAGTTTACACTCCATTTGTTTATATAGATAATTCAATGTATGCGTAGAGAAGTGTATCTTTATTAGTAATTCAAAGTCAAGGTAAACTTAGCATAGTTAGGGACTTCTTTTAGAGGCCATTTATAACTTCCTTATGGAGAATTTTCTTGTTAAATGGTTTTTATCAGTTTGCTTTTCATTTATTTATTTATTCTTTGTAGTGAAGCTACTTCCGAGGTGTAGGAAGAAGATGGAATAGCTTTAGGAGAATTAAATAAATAGGTAATTAGTGACCTTAGGTTTTTAGAAAGAAAAGCATATGTTTTGTTAATTTTAAATGTGGTTTTTCTATTGTTTATAACCTTTCATTAAGATAAAATAGATGGAATGTATTTTTATTATATTCATATGAATATACACATATAATACAAGATGGGTAATTTGAATATAAAACATATATTTACTCATATTTCATCATTTTATTAGAGTAATTTGTATTTAGATATTCACAAAATATGTTTATATTCATATTTACTATTATTTAGAAATGGTTGTACTTTATATAGTATGATTTCTTTTATTATTTTAAATGATTTTATAATGGTGTTCAAATAATATGTAAATTGAGCATTTAGAATGTCTTTGAAATTAGTAAATTTGAATAAACGTATTGGTTAGTATTATAGTTTGAGCTAAGGAGATAGAGTAGATAATTAAGGGAATTGAATTCATTTGCTCACCAAGATAATTGAATGATTGTTAAATTGATATTCTTTATATATATATATATATATATATATATATATATAGATTTCCATATACATATATTTGTATGACATTAGTTTTGGATCATTGTTTTTATATTTAGAAGTTGATAAGGTAAATGGGATTACATGTGAGTTGGATGATGTGACTGTTTGAATGTTTTGATATAAAATGTGGAAGTGATGCCTTTGGGATTACCATTTATTGTGATTTTATTTGTATAGTGTATTTTGGGTTTATGTGATTATCCCTTAACTTCCTATTTCTTCAAAATAAAGGAGTTATATGATGTGTAATTTTAATTGCATGAGTTGATTTATCTTGCTTGACTTTGAGTGATGGAAATTTGTATTTGATATGTCTTATATTTAATTTAGGTCAAACTTTTGTACAGTTTGAAAGTATGACTTGATTTGGCATAATAAGTTATTTTGGTTCTTGGGTAGATATTTATGTAGCTCTAGGGGCTAGGGGAAGTGGTGTGTGTGCACATTTGGTGTTGTTGCACCCTTTTGTCTATCTTTTTACCTCAGGAATATTTGTGTTGGTGGTACCTCCTAGTTTATGGGTTTTGATGCTTGGATAGTCATGAGATGGTCATGCCTCGTGTGTTATGTTTTATAAAGAATTCCTTTATGTCTTAAGGATTGAGGTACACCCATTTCTTGTCTTTTATTTTAGGGTAACTATAGCGGAGAGTGGCTCTTATTGGGGTCAGTGTACAAGTTATCACCCTTGAAAGAATTTCCTTAAATAAGTGATAACCTAATTAATGTATCTAGTGGTTGGGTCAGTTAACACATAACAAGATAAACACATGCACCTCACCCCTTCCATTAGCACTCTACAAGGCTAAGGATGGGTGGGAAGACCTGGTTGGTAAGATCACTACCTTGTCTCTGTGAAAGGTAAGTGGCTCCACATGAGTCACCCTATGGGGCAGGACCTTGAGATAGGATATCTGGATAACCATAGATGGAGGTGGATCCTAATGATAGGTAGTCTAGTGAGTCCATGTAAGGCTATGCGATGACACTCTCCCACTGTGGCCTTTGTGTTCCCTTGTTCCTGTTACCTGTGGAGTTGTTTATTATCATTGTTGTTATTGATGTGGATGAAAGGTGCCCTTGGATATTTGGTTGATTTTTCAATCTCATTTGGAGAGCTTTCGATTCTATTATTGTCGGCACCTCTTATGGTTATTTAGTGTTGATCTATAATATTAACAATTGGTTCTTGTTGTATATTTCATTACTCTTGTTCTAGTTATGTCTTGGCAATGTTATGGGTTATTATCTTGTGATTTTTTATCCTTCTTGTGGAGTATTTTTTACCATTGGTCTGTTTGACTTCTTGGGTGATAATCTTTCTTATTTACTCCTAGCACAGGGGTGGTCACCTGGGTAGAATGTGCTATGCACCCCATTGGGTCCCCATCCGAAGTTTGAGATGTGCAGAGCTGTACCTATTTTAGTGACTTCTAAGTTATGTTTGAGTTCAATCCAACTTGTAGCTTTGTATTCCTACAATTTCATATTTATCTTTCCATGTTATTATACTCTTCCCATAGATGTTGGGAAACATCATTGTATTGATGTCAACCTTGAGCAATGTATCTTTGTATTGTTAATGTATGATCCATGATCGGGTCATTTGATTATTGGTGTATGTCTACCTCTCATGTAATGTAATATGTTGATATGAAAAGCGATGCAACTATGTAACCCCAAGGAACTTTGTTATATGTTGTAATTATATTGTTACATTTCAAGTGATGTATGTTGTTGCATATTATTTCCTTTAAGAAAATTTTTTCCATAAATGCATGTATGATAGTTTCCTTTGGGGTTACATGGTAATGCGTCACATAACATCTGGAGTGCACAACATAATGAAGAATCTACTTGCAGGTGAACATACAATAGGAACACCTAATGGAGGAAAAATCACCAACCTCCTAACATGTGGAACCTTGAGGTCCACCACCCATGCTAGGAGATAATACTAGGTCCCCACCACAATAGATAGTAAGTAATTAATAGGCTTACATAATCAGGGGTTATACATGGGCTCTCACACAACATAACTTACAACACTAAGTTCAATTCTAGAGGCAATAACACAATAGAAGGGTACGTACAACTAGAGAATGTTAGACTACAATAGGGAGGAGTATCATCACATAAATCGATATTGGTTATCTTGGTTAATCTTCCTAGGCTCCTAGCTCCCATTCAAACTCATGTGGAATCAATGTACCTCTCATGAGGACAAAGAAGTTGATCTTGTTGGAAATACAAGGGCATACAACTAAGATTGGGGAGGTGAATTAGTTGTCACTGGAATTTAAAACTTATTAAACTTAGTAACCTTATTCTAAGATATGATTAATAAGCATGAAAGCATAAATCATCAACACATTAGAAACACACATAACACCAAGATATTTTACTTGGAAACCCTATTAGGGGAAAAACCATGGTGGAGGCCAGTCCACAAGATTATACCCTATTAAAAGTATCAAGAATAAAATGGGGAATGCACATGCATTCAGGTACACTACCTAGAGCTCACTACTCAATTATAACAAGACTTACTACCCAAAGGAAGACACACCATCTTACAAAAACAATCAGATTACATCTGTATGGATATGAAATGAGAAAATAGCATTTGTGAATGCCTGATTACAGTTTCGGTTAAGAACATGAACACTTCTTCACCCTTCTTCACTCTTCTTCACACTCTACTCTACCTTTGAAAGATTTAGAAAATTATTTTCACACACCATACATTCAAATGGAATAATCAATCGATTATATATATCCACAACAAGAAATTACATCGTTACATGTCAACTTCAACAAAATAATAAAATGATAACAAACTATTGGCCCAAAATAATAAAAATTATTAATGTAAATCAACCAAGGTCATCCACAACATAGTGAAGACACAAAATAACATCATCAAACACAAACCACCTACAAAAATTATTCCTTGAAGATCCAAAACACACTACCATCACCCTGTTGGCCATGAACATGAAAAACATGAACACATAAGAGAAAATCACCAATCGTGAGCACAATGATTAATGCGTACTTCCAACACAGATAGAGAATAATCTAGAAACATCCACAAACATAATGAATAACTAGAGAAGAATCCACAACAACTAAACATACTTGAATCACATCATCTTCATTTAGGAACACCAACTGAAGTAACAAAAAAATGTCATAATACAATTCTTCATAACTCAATCAAATCTTCACGCGGACCTCTAAAACTCAACGTGGATAAACTAGATATACTCAAAAAGAAACCCTTTATTCAAAAACCTCTGATAATCAATGAATTAAACTCACAAATAGACTGAAATTTACTTCACCACTAACAATCTACAACTCATTTTATTACAATTTTCTCAATATCCTCAACATATATAGTTTCTAATGCATTAATGCCAATAGTGTTGAGATCAATGAGAACCACATATTATCAACACAACCATAACATCCAAAAATCTCCCCCTTTGGAATTGATGGAAAAAAATGATGTGTAAAACACCATCAACACAACTTCTCTTAGCACTTACTCCCCCTTAGGTTTTGACTCTTTTCTCCTCGATTCTTTCACATGACTTCTCTCTAGATAATTCATAGTTTTTCACATTGCTCTTCTCACCCTTTGAAATCAATGACAAAGATCTATATTATCCACACAAGATTTGAACCACATATCTGAACATCTAAATAGCTGACTACTCCCCCTGAGGAGCAGCCACCACAACATCAATCCAGATCAAGATTTAACTATGAAAAGCATAGAATGATGCAAAACAATGCATATCAGTTATGATTATGAGGGGTAATCAGCCCTAACTTCCCTTTGAGATACTAAAAAGTATCCTTAGGAAGCAGCATCCTTAATAGGCACATACTCTAATCTACCTTTCTTTTCACTCACCTTCTCTCTCAAAAAGTGAAACTTTATAGATATATGTTTGGTCTTTGAATGTAGCACTAGATTCCTAGAAATGTTAATTACACTTGAATTGTCACAAATAGAGCAATAGGCTCATCATACACAACTTTGATATCATTCAACATTTGTTTCATCCACAATACTTGAGTATAATTGTTAGCAGCAACAATGTATTCTACCTCTATAGTAGATAAAGAAATGGCATTCTACTTCTTACTTAATCATGAAATCAACTTCTTTCCTAAGAAAAATGCACCACCGCTAGTACTTTTTTCTCATTCACATCACTTTCCCAATCAATATTATTA
>VDFB02271358.1:481999837-482035385 GCA_007258455.2 Sequoia sempervirens
GGTCGGCTGGCAAAAACCATATCGTGGGTTTTCAAGAACTCCTTCGCCATGGCAGAAGAGGAAACCACAACAGTGGGAACAGAACCAAATCTCAACATCATAATGGGCCCATATTTCTTACCAAGTTCATGGAGGTCGCGATGAGGAAGCCTTTTCAGCTGGTTCAGATTTCCGATAATGGGCCATGCAAACGGTCCAGGGGGCAATCTCGATCTCAATGTATTTTTCCTTTGCACAGTAAATCTATACAAAACCCACAAGAAAACAATGAGTGCACATACTGTAGCTGTTGCTGGAGCATATACACCGTCTTTTATTATATTTGCTGCTTGCAAAAATACAGGAAACTCAGAGAAAGCCATGTCGATCAAAAATGCAGAAAACGCTCTCTCTATCTCAAATTTATGTGGGTGTTGGCAATACTTGCTTTGTTTGATTGGAAATAGATACGACACTAAGTAATAATAAAATGTGTAGAAAAAAAAATATGTCACTGTCACGTTTTTTATGCCTTAGCTTTATTATATTTATTTACCATATAATTTGTTGTTTAGTTTGCACTATATTGATTGTTTCCACTTATTTAATTCCAAAACGCATCTGCAGCAGTATTCTTTTGTTTGGATTTGATAATGTTTGAACACCACAATACGCTAGTCAATAAAAAATATATAGCTAGAATTTAATAAATCTAGGCGTCAAGGGCACATGACTTTTTCTAGTTAAAAGAATTATTAAAAAAGATCTCTTGCCCATTACACAGATACGGAAGAAAAAGCAAGAGTAAAAAAATATATCTAAGAGGACTACTAAAGTAAAGTAGACCCCTTTTTTTTTCCATATATCGAACAAACTAAAGTAGATTCTTTTAAATCCATTGCTCCATTAGAACTTCAATTAAAATTAGCACACAATTAAATTAAAAGTTATTCTTAATGCCACAAGTTGTCCTATAAGAAATCAACCTTAATGTCATGCCCCGCCGTGCGAACCCCAAAGGAACTAATAACAACGCAACAATTTTTTTTTTTTAAAAGAATATAATAAACATACTTAAGTACTATAACATAACAATGTATCATGAGGCACAACTAGTTCCAAAGGGGTACACGAAGTGACATGACTACACTAACCCATAACAACGATAATAAGATAATAATAATTAATCTACTACGTAATCTATTCATTCCCATTCCATCATTTAAAATATCCATCAACTATAACCATATTAATAACATAAGCACATATGACAATACATGGAATTATAAAGATATAAAGTGTTACATATTTCAATAGATACAACATAACGTAACCAAATATTACAAGTGACAGTTCCTGAATACATACAGGGCCTGAATAATTATTACATCCCAATGATAGAAGAATACAATTATCTGAAATTACATCACAATAACTACATATACAAATTACACCAATGTCATCCCAACACATGTGGGAGACAACCCAACAATGAATACATTACATAAGAAGTATATACATCAATCTGGTACATAAGGACACTGGATCATCAACATACGCCAAAACCTGCAAGTAAAAGATACATCTGCAACAAGAGAGGGAACCCAATGGGGTGCGAAGCACGTTCCACCCAACCACCCCCATGCTGAGAGTAGACAAGGAAGGGTCCCCGGCCAAGTACGCCTAACGACAACAAAGAATAACTCCCAACCAACACATAACATCAAAGACCTCATCCAACAATGACCAAAGAGAAAACAACAAGGCACTTAACCACCACAATCACAATATTACTTCACAACTATAATCACAAAGTCACCTAACACGAGGTTACAATGCTTCCAGAGAACAAGATCATGAACAGCACAATAACTGGCTAACTGTTGACATAGGAAGAGTGTCATGCATAAATTGCCATGAGTTACCCTGGCGCAACCTTCCTAGGCTACCGGACCCCCATCCTGGGTTACCCTGGCTTGCCTCTACCGGCCGCCGGACTCTCACGCAAAACTATGCGTCCATCTCATCTCGAGCCTTATCATTCACTTGCTTCACGAGAGAGACATCCTTTATCTTTATTAGTGTGAAAGCCCCCCCATTTATTTCTTTTAGATTATCAGTTAATTAAACTCTAGGTAGGTTACCCTGGCGCCCCTTTGTGTGCCGGACCCCCACAAAGAGCCACTCTCCTATCGACAACACACAAGGTACGATACCACAAGAGGTAACTAAACAATATAAACTCTCCAATCTAAGGAGAAAACCAAACAAGGAACCCACTCCAACCACTGGAGGAAACCAATCCAAATACACACTCCTTCCAAAGGAGGTACCATTCTCATTACCCACTCCTATTTCCTAGGAGGCACAAATCCCCGTTCGTGAAAATCGGGTACAACATCAACGTACAATACATCAAAGCGATTCACCAAAATGAACCCCTACTCAAGAAAACTTCTCTGGAAGACTTACCATACTCTTAACCCTAATTGCCCGACATGGGGAATAAAAGAACATGAAAGACACGCATTCAATATCTGGAAGCCCTTAACAATAACTTATACTCTTACGAACCAGTAAGGTGAACCTAGGGTTGACACAGAAGCACTAAGAAGAAAATGCCATAGAAGAATTAACGAATAATTTCAAGAATCGCAATTACGTTTAATCCAACCCCCAAAAGGAAACAAATTACAATTCACAATAAATTCCACCTAATAACTCAATCAATTACACGAGTGCACTCTTTTCAACACAACACGATAAATTTATTTCCAATTTCCCAATTTACTATACTATTGCAAAATATTAAAACGTATTCACCATACATATACATAAACCTCCTTTATATATAATATTCAAAATAAATTAAATAAATAAACACTATATTGAAAATCATTCTATAAAGTTAACATTTATATCCTATTCTGTTTGAAAGAAAATTATAATTTTGAAATGAATAACCAAACCCCATCTGTATAAAAATAATCATTTAATAGATAAATGGAACCATATTATTATACAAAATAATTCAAATTAAATTGCATTTAAAACATATATATAATTAAAACGAAATTTGAATTAAATTTCCAGAAATAAATAAATAAATATATATATACATATATAATAAATAATATATATTAAATATATATTAAATATTATATAATATATATATATATATATATTTATATATTTAAATAAACTAATATTAATAGGAACAGAGCTCATTAAATAAAATTAATAAATAAATTTTAAAAAATTTAAAATAAAGGTTTTATAGTACCTCAAGTTGGAGTCAGAATCCATTGAGTGATGCTAGCGATACCACCATAATTGGTAGATCCAGTAGGATGACCCTTCTGTGAGTGGCAGCGGTATACACCGGTCGGTCAGTCTTCGCATTACCACGCGTGGTGACATTTTACGGTGAATTAGTGATGCGACCTCGTGACCTACCAAACAATGGAAGAAAAATTAATTGTTAATTTTTTTTATTTATTTATTTTTTTTTTTATATTAAAACGAATTTAAAAGAAACGCAGATTTCGAAAATCAATAAACACGAATATAATTATTTTATTTAATACACAGAAAACGAGGCCTAACACAGCGTACAGGGATTTGTACATTTATTTATTATTATTTTTTTTTTGTTTGCCTAGAACATAGTATTTAGGTATATATATAAATATAGATTTTTATATTAAAACCTAATTCATAGGAAAAGAAAAATACAGAGGAATTATAACAGAGTTATGAAATGAATTAAATAATTTATATTCAGTATTCTCCATATACATTCTACAATAGATCTGACTTTTATTTTAATCTCATGAACTAATAACAACCAAAAATACAGAGATCCATAATGATTATAAAATGTATTAAAATAACTCAATAGTATTATCACACAAATATGTATATCAAATTCTATTTAAACATATATATAGGAATATATATAAATATTTTCAACAGAGATTCAGAAGACTAATAATATAAAAAAATAGATTTTACGAAAGACCCAATATAAATATGGCACATAGTTTTAACAGTAACACGATTTTTTTTATTTCAAACTCAATAAATTTCTCAACTAAGTTTTATTGAAGAAATTTTCAAATAGGTTGAACTACGTTTCCTACAGAAGATTTCAAGGGTTTTACTACAAATGAGTTTTCAAAAATATAAGACTTCATTCAAACAATTTTTGAAAACATAGAAATCAGATTTATTTACAGACCTATGAAATATTAATAATATAAAAAGGGGAAAAACCTGGAATCCTGTGTCTGAAGGAGAATCCCGCCTGTAGCCTCCTCTCGAATTTCTCCTGTAACTCCTTCTTCGACCTTCTTCCTTCAATGTTCTTCTGAACAATCTTCTCTTTCCAAACTCACAATAATTTTTATTCCAAAACTACTCAAGACTCAAAAATTGAAAGCTATTTTCTTATTTTTCTTTTCTAGATCTAAAAACTACAGAGCAAAACTCCAACCAGAACAAACTTGTGTGTGAATGATTTCCTCATCAAAATAATAAATCACGAATAAAATCAATAAATCTTTTTCCGCTTTCTTTTCCAAAAAGCCCCTTTCCTTATTGGCCCTTTTTCAGCTTTTAAAAGCTCACATTTATCTAAAATTTTAATTGGAATAATTTATTTAAATTTAGATATTATCTCCACAAAATTTCCTAATTTAATATTAATAAAAATAATATTTAATTACTCTCAACTATATTAATTTTATTATAATTATTTTCACTTTTAATTAATTAAATCACTTTTAATTTATTATTTATTCAATTTTAACATTTTTCCAACTCTTGATTAAATCAAATAATAGTGAAACAATAATTAATTATTTTATGAATTATGATTAAATAAATTAAACACTAACCAAGAATAAAATAAATACTCAACAATAAAACTACATACAAGACAAGACAAGACTTCAATCCTAACACAACTCACAACAGACGACGGACCTGGGACGGGGACACTTCCAAGCCTACTCCCTTTTTCAACTTTTACCCATTGGGTTGATTTATTGCTCGCCCTGTCCTGCCGAAGCAGGTGGAATCGAGACTTATTCCTGCAATCCTGCATCCAGATAAACGTCAAGTAGCACATGTATATGTATGAAATCAACATCCTATCGTGAGAAGGAATTGCAGTGTAGCAGGGCACTCGTGAACGAGTGATGCTACACTGTCCTCTCACCTAATCTATTCTAACAATTATAATATCGATAATGATCTAACATTTCTAACCAATTTGACATAAGGTAACATGATATTAAACTACTGCATCATATAATAATACTGAATTAAATAACATCACATTGGCATATAAATATTAATGATAAATCATTTAAATAAACAAAATCCAACAACACACAAGATATCACAAATCATACTAGTAATGTCATATCAACCGATTATGTCCAGAAAAGGAATAACAACATCATCAAACCACACCAACCAAAACAAAACCCCAATAGAATCATCAAGGTATCAACATATCAAGTTAACACAAAAATTAATAAGTCTAAATAGTATGAGGGGTATTACATCCTCCCCCCCAGGACATGGCTTACTCCCGGAAGCCATTAAATCCAAAAATAAAATAAAATATAGTAACCAACAAGACTAACGAGATTGCATTCGGATAGCCAGGATGGCCGCCTTAACAGCTGCCTTGCTAGAAGGTGTCCATTCCCTTCTTTCGCGACGGAGTCTCCTTAGAGCTTCCGCAATGGTCTCTAGATCTGACGGCTCAGAGCAATTAGAATAATCGTATTGGAGTCTGATCTTCCAAAGCCGTCTAACAAATGGGTCACGAACCTTCTTCCGAGGTGTGCTCCTTATCTTCATCCTGAAGACACACCAAGGAATAGGTTTTAGTCAGGACCCATACACAACAAAAGCACACCGAACAAACAAACAAAATAACACACAAGAGTGCACAGAGTTCAAACGTGAGGTTGCCTAATGGACCTAATTACCCAGAGACCCCAGTGTTTGCAACCTTGGCTCTGATACCAAGCTGTCATGCCCCGCCGTGCGAACCCCAAAGGAACTAATAACAACGGAACAATTTTTTTTTTTAAAAATAATATAATAAACATACTTAAGTACTATAACATAACAATGTATCATGAGGCACAACTAGTTCCAAAGGGGTACACGAAGTGACATGACTACACTAACCCATAACAACGATAATAAGATAATAATAATTAATCTACTACGTAATCTATTCATTCCCATTCCATCATTTAAAATATCCATCAACTATAACCATATTAATAACATAAGCACATATGACAATACATGGAATTATAAAGATATAAAGTGTTACATATTTCAATAGATACAACATAACGTAACCAAATATTACAAGTGACAGTTCCTGAATACATACAAGGCCTGAATAATTATTACATCCCAATGATAGAAGAATACAATTATCTAAAAGTACAACTCAATTAATACATATACAAATTACACCAATGTCATCCCAACACATATGGGAGACAATACAACAATGAATACATTACATATGAAGTATATACAACAATCTGGTACATAAGGACATTGGATCATCAACACCCGCCAAAATCTACAAGTAAAAGATATATCTGCAACAGAAGAGGGAACCCAATGGGGTGCGAAGCACGTTCCACCCAACCACCCCCGTGCTGAGAGTAGACAAGGAAGGGTCCCCGACCAAGTACGCCTAACAATAACAAAGACTAACTCCCAACAGATACATAACATCAAAGACCTCATCCAACAATGACCAAAGAGAAAACAACAAGGAACTTAACCACCACAATCACAATATTACTTCACAACTACAATCACAAAATCACTTAATACGAGGTTACAATGCTTCCAGAGAACAAGATCATGAACAGCACAATAACTGGCTAATTGTTGACATAGGAAGAGTGTCATGCATAAATTGCCATGAGTTACCTTGGCTCAACCTTCCTAGGCTACCGGACCCCCATCCTGGGTTACCCTGGCTTGCCTCTACCGGCCGTCGGACCCTCACGCAAAACTCTGCGTCCATCTCATCTCGAGCCTTATCATTCACTTGCTTCACGAGAGAGACATCCTTTATCTTTATTAGTGTGAAAGCCCCCCCATTTATTTCTTTTAGATTATCAGTTAATTAAACTCTAGGTAGGTTACCCTGGCGCCCCTTTGTGTGCCGGACCCCCACAAAGAGCCACTCTCCTATCGACAACACACAAGGTACAATACCACACTAGGTAACTAGACAACATAACCTCTCCAATCCAAGGAGGAAACAAACACGGAAACTCACTCCAAACACTGGAGGAAACCAAATCAGAAAACACACTCCTTCCACAGGAGGTACAAATCACATTACCCTCTCCTATTTCTCAGGAGGCACAAATCCCCGTTCGTGGAAACTGGGTACAACATCATAGTACAATAGCTCAAGGCGATTCACAAAATGAACCTCAACACATACCATCCCCCTCTAGAGAACTTCTCTGGAAGACTTACATAGACCCTTAACCCCATTTGCCCGACATGGAGAATAAAAGAAACATGAAAGAAAAACATTCCATTTCTGGAAACCCTTAGCAATAACTTAAACTCTTACGACAGGTAAGGTAAACCTAGGGTCTTCCATACGACACAATAAAACAATGAAGAGAATACCACAATAGACCTAACGAATAACCTCAAGAAAATAATTACTTAAAAGCAACCCCATATAAAAATATTTTCAAAACTCAATAATGTCATCAAACAAATAAATCAACAATTAGAGGTTATTCGATTCAAAACAAAACACATCATTTAATTCAAATTCACACATTTACTCTATAACATCATATCTTTTAATTTTAACTCTTCGATTCAAGTCCAAGCACAAAATCAATTAAAATTTGCACAACTACATTAATCATTGCAATTTCCTCAAAAAATTATTATTTTTTTAAAACAAATTTTGAACTAAATCACATATGAATATTATATAATAAAAATTAAATTAAATCTCAATAATTAAAATATATATATATATTTATATAAACTAAATATTACTAAAAACAAAATGCATTAAATAAAAATAATATTAAATAATTTTAAATTTTAAATTTATTTTTTTAAAAATAAACAACGCAGTCCATGGTACTGCGCACCTCCCAAGGGGAGGCCGCAGTCCCCACAGACTGCTTACAGTCTATGGGTACTGCGCGTACCTCCCAATGGGAGGCCACAGTCTCCACAGACTGCGTACAGCAGTCTGTGACTGCTGTGCGTAGTCCGTGGTGACTACGCACAGTCCCACGGCTATGTACGGCTTCGGCCGTCCACAGCCCCACTCTATATATTTATTTTTTTAATTTTATTTAATTTTATATAATTTAATTTTATATTTATTATATCATTTAACTTTATTTTATTTTCAATTTCGTTTACAAAATTCGAAGCGAGCATTTCTTCAACAAAAATAAATTCCATTTTCTAATAAAATACAATCCGACCCTATAATATGATTTATTTATTTTTTTAAAACCCAGAAACATACATATGATTTTAAACGAACACAGAAATTTTCAAAATCAAATATATATATATGTATAATTTTTTTTTTAATATATATATATATACATTATATATATATATATAATATTTCAATACCTTCTTCTAATTCAGTGTATAATAATTTATCTATTAAATTACTAATTTATTTACATTTAAATAATTCAATCAGAACAATAACATATATCTGTATATTTAATCTCTGCATAGAATATATATATATATATAACTAGAAAATTCATAACAACAACATATTTCTTTGTCAACCATATTGTATTAACAAACTACAGAAGGTTTAATTATAGTTTTCAATAGAATCATTCAAGAATATAATGCAACCAAATAAAACCCTCTTTCAAACAAAATATCGATTTAAAGTATTATAGACATGATTTTTTTCACAGAACAAAAATAATAAATAATAAATTTTATGGAACTTGGAGTCCTTCGTTTGGAGAAGAATCCCTCCCGAAGCCTCCTCTCGATTTCCTTCTGCAGCTCTCTTCCTAAATCCTTGCCTATAGCTCTTTTCTCGACCTTCTGCCTTTAGCTGTTTTCTCGATCTTTGGCCTTCAACATTCTTCTGAATCTATCTTTTCTTTCAAACCACAATAATTTTCACCCAGAAGAACACAAAACCCAAAACTATATTTCTTTCCTTTTTTTCTTTTCAGATCCAAAACCACAGAGCAAAACTTCTGTGTGTGTGAATCATCCCCTCACCAAAATAATAAATCAAAATGAATATTCAATAAAGCTCTTTTTCCTTTCCTTTTCAAAAAGCCTCTTTTCTTATTGGTCCTTTTTTAGCTTTTTTTAAAAGCACAACTTATCCTCAATTTTAAATTAAAATAATTTATTTAATTTAGATATTATCTTCACATGATTTTCTAATTAAATATTAATAAAAGGTAATATCTAATTATTCTTAACAATATTAATTTAATTATAATTATTTGCATTTTTAATTAATTAAATCACTTTTAATTTATAATATATTTAATTTAAACATTTTTCTAACTCTCAATTAAATCAAATAACAATGCAACATTAATTAATTTTTTTATGAAATACGATTAATTAATTTAAAACACTAACCAAGAATTAAATAAATACTCAACAATGAAACTACATACAAGACAAAGACAAAACTTCAATCATAACACAACGACTCACAACAGACGATGGACTTGGGACGGGGACACTTCCAAACCTACTCCCTTTTTCAAAATTTACCCATTGGGTTAATTTATTGCTCGCCCTGTCCTGCCGAAGCAGGTGGAATCGAGACTTATTCCTACAATCCTGCATCCAAATAAACGTCAAGTAGCACATGTATATATATAATCAAACATCCTATCGTGAGAAGGAATTGCAGTGTAGCAGGGCACTCATGAATGAGTGATGCTACACTGTCCTCTCACCTACTCTATTCTAACAATTACAATACCAATAACGAACTAACATTTCTAACCAATTTGCTCATAAGATAACATGATACCTAACTACTGCATCATAACTAATTATTAAACAGTTGCATCATAAAATAATATTGAATTAAATAACATCACCATAGAATCATCACATTGACATATAAACATCAATGACAAATCATTTAAATAAAAAAATAATCCAAACAACACACAGAGTATCATAAATCATACTAATAATGTCATATCAAACGATTATGTCCACTAAAGGGATAACAACATCATCAAACTACAACCAACCAAATCAAACCCTAATAGTATCATCATAGTATCAACGTATCAAGTTAAAGCATAGAAGTTAATAAATCCAAACAGTATGAGGGGTATTACACTAAACCTCAATGTGGATAAAATAGATATAATTGAAAAGAAACCCTTTGTTCCACAACCTATGATCATCAATGTACTAAAATCATGAACATACTGAACTTTACCTCACCACTAATAACCTACAACTCATTTTATTACAATTTTCTCAATATCCTCAAAATATACAACTTCTAATGCATTAATGGAAATAGTGTTGACATCAATGACAACCACATATCAACAACACAACCACAACATCTAACATATCTTTCCATTCTAGGCCTTTCCATCTCATCTTAGGCCTAAACAAGCACTTGGGCCATGAATGAGGCATACATTATCTTAATTAATGTGAACTCTACCCACCCCCTAATTCATTATTAAGGTTATCATTGGATTAAGAAACCTTTCAGTTGGTTATGTTAGGCACCACTTTGAGTCCTATCCCCCATGGAGAGCCACTCCCCCTACTTGTAACTACTAAACACTATACAACAAACAATGAATTAACCATCTTGCTCACTTATTAAATTCACATGAATCCATACATAGTGCAAGGCATTGACCCTCTTGCACAAATATCATAATCACAAGAATCTATACACAGTGAAAGGTATCGACCCTCTTGCACACAACTCAAATTATTACCAACCACTTCCAATTGAAACAAGCATAAAATCCATACATACAAAAATACTCCCTCCTAAGCCTCTGGAAGTCATCCTTAACCACTTTGCACATAAGACACCAACTTTTGAACAATAACCAAAATTACCCCAATTCCACTAATTAAACACATTATTCAATGCAAGGAATCAATCAAGCAATACAACCATGAAATACATTATTTCCACATTATTCACATAAAGTTCACTTAACACAATAATTCATAATTAAGTATATCACTAATTATTCTAATAACTAATTTCATAGTGAATTTACACATCAAATATAAAATAATTCTAAAATAATCAACATTCAATAATTAACGAAGAGATAATATAATTCATTTATTTAATCAAATCCTTCAATTATTGAAATATAAGTAAATGAATTTTCCCTAATTCATTATCTACATAAAAAATTAACTACAAAGTAGAAATATTATTTTTCTAACACCATAATTCATATACATGTATACATATGCATATATGCATATATCAACATATTTCAGTACACACACACACACACACACACACACACACACACACACACACACACACACACACACACACATAATAAACAAAATGTTGCTTTCAACATTAAAGAATATAAATATAAACATGCATATATAAAAATAATTGAAAATACCAAACATAATACATAACCATTAAATATTAACCAAAGTATTAAATATCAAACATATAACACAAAAAAGTAAATTTCACAAAAGAGTGCATCAAATATGCATCATAGGAAGAGGAAATGTACCAAACATCATCAAATGAAATGCATTATAGATATCAAATTCCTACAATACATTATATGTAGATCAAAATATTGAATTCTATTCATAAGGCATATTTAACAAATAAATTCACAATGCACAAAATCAAATATTCAATGTAGGGAATGGATCACATTAGGCAGTATCTAAGGAATACACAAGCAATCCCAAGCAATGCTACATCAAAAAGCACACATGAGGAAGAATACAAATTTGAAAACCAATCATATCTTATATGCAATGATTATCAACATAACATATATATCTATCATATATCAATCATTAAGCATGCTAAACACCAAACATTTTCATCAGATACAAATATTGGTATCAACCATAAATTGCATAAAATTAAATT
Organism: Sequoia sempervirens; assembly: GCA_007258455.2. Taxonomy (NCBI): domain Eukaryota; kingdom Viridiplantae; phylum Streptophyta; class Pinopsida; order Cupressales; family Cupressaceae; genus Sequoia; species Sequoia sempervirens. The sequence continues at coordinate 482,012,010 of VDFB02271358.1, forward strand.
TCCATAAGCATAATTCAATGAAATAGTAAACAAAACCCAGATGCATTGCTAAGGCAACAAACTCGTAGGAGGAGAGGCTAAAGAAATTCCCAATTAATGAAATTTGACTATGGGAGGGAACACAAATTATAGGTTATGCTCAAAATAGAATTTACAAGGAGTGCTTGAAACCCCACCTAGAACACATCCAAACATTATAAGCTTTGCTTGAATTCTAGGTGCATGTAGTCATGCTAGTTTAGAGGATAAGGGCTATGCACAAAATGATTTGTTGAAAAGGATTAAGAAACTTTTGAGAAAATGCAATCATCACATGTGAATATATATGCTATCTCATTGAATACAATTTTTGCAAGATATACACAAAATGGATTTATTAAAACATTTAAGAAAGCAACCGATAAATGAAAATAAATGTTTTCATATGACCAACAATTATAAGATATGCATAAAATATATTTGAACTAAAGTTATAACAAAATGATTTAATCATTAAACAATGAAAATAATAGCACTATAGTAAGAAGAACGAAGACTCATCTGTAAGTTTTTTTCCTCAAATTTATTTGATAGAATTCCTTCCTTTGCCTATCCTTCTATTTTCCTCCCTTTCAAGAATCAACAATGGAATGAAATTATTTTACATAAATTTTCTTCCCAAATCCCTAAATCAATCTTCTTCCAGAATCCCCATTTCCCATCACAGACCACAATATATCAAATTTTCATACAATTTACTCCCTTTTTCCCTAAAAATAGAATGAAAAATCTCCAAAAGGAAAAATATTTACAAGAAGAAGGCTATTTTCTTTTTGAAATAAAAAATCCAATAAAATCTCACAAAATCCCCAAAAATCATTAAGTTTCCTTTTAGAAAATCTATTAAGCATTTTGCATGAGCTACATGAAAAACCTTTCTATATTTCATATTCTTTTTACTATTTATTAATTATAACTTCACACCATAATTCTATCCTATTTTATTTTAATATCACATTACACATTTAATTTATTGTTAACTATGATTATTAATAAATACATTATATTTATCTATCAAAGTACCTTTTTAGTTAATAACTTATTTTAATGGATAAATTAACCAAAAACTAAATTTATCAAACAATTTTAAAATAAACAACCAAAAGCCAAACAATTTCTAGAACCCTAACCTGGGGTGAAAGCAAGACCTCAAACAACACCAACCATCCACAAACAAAACTGACAGCACTAACAAGGTATCAGACTAGATAGTCATCCTCTTCAAGGATGATGGCTAGGGTAGGAGACAAAGTGCTATCTCTAGTCAACTATTTCATTAGGTTTCAATGCCTAATACCTACAACTTGTAGCACACAAACATCTTTGCACATATATATAATCATCACATACCTAGTGAAAGGAAATCAAAACATTGTAGGGTTCTTACAAGTGAGAAATATTACATCCTTCCCTCCACACCTAAATATCATTTAAAAGTGTCATAATATATAAAACAACATCTTGCAACTCTAATAATCATAACCCATTCCAAAATAAGGTTAAGAACATGTGATAAGTCCTAGCCTAGAACATCACACATAGTCATGACAATGATCTAAGCATATCATTATTAAACATTAGTACTTCCAATATCCTTAGATAAAACCATTAAATAGGGGTAATCATAATCATAGAGCATTAACACCCCTCAGATTATTTATGCATAAGGTCATCAACAAGGGTTAGTATGCTAGTATCGTAATACGTCATCAACATGAAATCATAAAGAAATTGTTCTTAGTCTCATAGTAAACATAAAAAATAATCATAAAAAAAAGTGATTCATTGAGGGACACTATAGAGAGGGAATTATATAGGTAGGGTGGAAGGGATAGATAGAGAGAGGGGCAAGACAGTTACCTAGGTATGGTGCTATAGGGAGAGATCTGAGAGAGATAAGGGGTTTGAGGGAGAGACCTTAGAGATAGGGAGAGAGAGAGGGAGTGGGAGAGAGAGGGAGTGATGGAGAGGTAGAGGGAGGGAGATAGAGAGAGATAGATAGAGGGAGTGAGAGAGAGTGGTAGGGATTGATTGAGTGAGAGGTACATAGAAAGAGGACGAGGGTAGATAGGGACAATTAGATAGGGTATGAGAGAGGGAGGGAGCGAGTGGTGAGATTGATAGATAGAGAGAAATGGATAGAGGTTGAGGGTATAGGGTTGATAGATTAGGGTAGAAGACCTATAGGGTTGATGGTTTATGGTATTGGGTTGAGGGTATAGGGTTGAGGGACTAGGGTTGAGGGTAGATGGTAGTGGGTTGAGGGTAGAGGGTAGAAGGATTAATGGTTTATGGTTGATGGTTTAGGGATGAGGATAGAGGGTTTACGGTATAGGTTTCAGGGTATATGGTTGAAGGATTAGGGTTGAGGGTTCAATGTATAGGGTAAAGAATATAAGGGTTGAGGGTTTAGGGTTTAAGGGTTGAGGGTTGAGGGATTAAGTGTTGAGGGTTGATAATTGATGGTTGAAGGTTTAATCTATGGGGTAGAGAGTAGACGGTTTAAGATTTTAGGTTTTAAGGGTTCATGGTTTAAGTTTTAAGGTAGAGGATTGAGGGTATAGGGTTGAGGATCCAATGTATAGGGTAGAGGGTATAAGGGTTGACAGATTAGGGTTTAAGGGTTGAGGGTTGAGGGTTAAGGGTTGAGGGTAGAGGGTTGAGGATTCAAGGGTTGAGGATTAAGAGATTAGGGTAGAGATTTTACTTGGGTTTAATGGTTGATGGATTAGGGTCGAGTGATTAGGGCTAAGGGTAGAGGGTATTAGGTTGAGGGTAGAGGGTTTAAGGGTTTAGGGTTTAAGGGTTGATGGTTGAGGGTTGAGGGTTTAAGGTTGAGTGTTTAAGGGCTTAAGGGTTGAGGGTATAGGGTTGAGGAATTATGATAGAGAGGGAGGGATGGAGGGAGGGAGAGATGGAGGGAGATGTAAAATAGAGAGAAGGAGAGAAGATGAGGGAGGGACAAGGATATATGAGGGTTGAGGATCCAATGCATAGGATTGAGGGTTGAGAATTGATGGTATAGGGTTGAGGACTTATAGGGTTGATGGTTTAGGGTATTGGGTTAAGGGTATAGGGTTGAGGAAGTAGGGTTGAGTGTAGAGGGTAGAAGGTTTAAGAGTTTACAGTTTAAGGTTGAGGGTTTAGGTTTGAGAGTAGAGCATTTAGGGTATAGGTTTAAGGATAAATGGTTGAACAATTAGGGTTGAGGGTCCAATGTATAGGGTAGTGTGTACAGGGGTTGAGGATTTAGGTTTTAAGGGTTGAGGTTTGAGGGATTAATGGTTGAGGGTTGATAATTAAGGTTGAGGGTTTAATACATAGGGTAGAGGGTAGAGGGTTGAGGGTATAAGGGTTGAGGGTTGAGGGTTGAGGGTTCAGAGTTGAGAGTAGAGGGTATAGGGTATAGGGTTGAGGTATTTGGATTGAGTTTCCATGTATAGGAGAAAATTTTCACCCCTTATGCAAATTACCCTACACAACCTCACCTTAGAAAATCAAATCTGAAGGAAAAATTCCACATCACCTAACTTCCTTTCTTCCACTTGGCATCTTTTAATTATGTCGGTTAGAAAATTTTTGTCAGGGATGAATGGGAAGTGCGCAGACATCCCCATGGTGTGATATCATCCCTAATGGATTCCCATGTCTGATATTGGTATAGGAATTAAACTTTTGATTGGGAATGATTTATAATGTCCATCTTCAACCAATCGACCCCAATAATGGTAGATTCTTCTCTCTTCTCCTTCAAATTCATCTATCTTCATCTCATTTGATATCTCACATAAGATCTTTCATTTTCTCAAGTCATCTCTGAGCATTTCAGTAGTCACTTCACTCTCACGTAGCACTTCAACACTCCATTACAACAACAACAAAACTCCATCAACTTCACATAGCAACTGTGAATACATCCATAGTAGCATGGTCTTGGGGTCTTTCGATACTTTCCCTCATCATAGTTGTGGCTATGGTGACCTTTCCAAGTCTATAGTATCCTCCATTGGCTAGTTAGATTTTGGGTGGAGGTGGTAACATTTTTCTCCTATCCTTTATAATTTGGTTGAGTAGCATAATACTATTTTGTAGTGTTCATTGTAGTTTCTAATTTATTTCCTTCATCACATATTTCTATCTCTTTGCTATCTATCTATCCATGGAGTTGGAAACACGAAGACGGGGGTCTAATTGAGACAAGCCCCTATATAGCCCCAAAAATTTTCCCCTTCTTTCTTGTGTGTAGGTAAGAGAACGTGTGGAGCTAGCTAGAAAACATGCATCTTTGTGAGATTAACTTTGTCACCCTCTTTCTCACTTGTTTTATCAATTTAGCTTTTATTTCTTGTATTTACTTATTCTTTTTTACCATCAAGATTAGATAACTAGGCTATAAGTTTTTTTTAGTAGTTTGTATTGTGTTCATTGTTTTATGACTAAATACACACTAACATTTTAGAGAGACATTAGCGCATCACACTAAAATCCCAAAGTTGTGTTGTTGTCCTCATATAGAGAGTTATTTGAGGCACAACATCAGCTCAAAAAACTAGCTCACCTACCCCAAACCTAAGTTTGAGATATATAGAGCGATTGAAGTACATTATAATCCTCATCATTCTTGATCCTTGTCTCAAAAAATCCCTTTAGAGTGAGGTAAGTTAGGGCAGACCTCCACCCTTAGCTCTCCATGACTTGGGGCCTTGACATGGTTGGTCCCCCTCTGTTACATTTTTTGTGAACCCAAAATGAACCGTTTTGGTTCAATTTATTAGTACTAAAAGATCCTTTCCTCGTGTTCTAGGAGCATTATAGGTGTGAGTATCATGGGGCCCTTTGCTTTGTAACTCGACCAACGACCCCTAGTAGGCATAGTTGGAAGGTTTCGTAAGTGTTGCATAATGAAACCTTAACTGGGTCACTGTCATATTTTACTACCTTTGAGGGGCTTTTTGAGAGTAACATTTAGTGTACATAATGGCCTATTTTTTGCATCTTCCTATCTCCTTTGTGCAACTTGCTAGTATTAGTATGGTATAACCTTCACCTTGCAAGACCTATTGATGAGCTTTAATAGAGAACCATATCCTCTTTATATCCCTATGCGAATCAATGGGAATATTTTAGTAGGTTTTTCTTTTGACCTAATGTCTCAAGTGAACATTATAACTAAGGAGATTATGTTAATTAAATTCTTGCATAAAGATCGGTATGACAAACATATGAGCAGCATTCGTACACATAACGAACATTTTGTGCCTCCTCTTGGTAGCATCATTTTGTTAGTCCTTGTTGGACCTAAATCTATGAACATGTTGTTTGACATAATCCTAGGGTCTAAACTCTTTAGGGTGAGGCTAGGTATCCCCTAGTTGGTAGCTATGAATCCAAGTCCCTTGGTTGTGCACAAATGTTTAAAGTTTATCCATGAGGGTTGTGTGCATGTGATCCATGACACTGGCTATAGACTGTCGGTTGTGCATGGTAGTTATTCTTTAGATAAGTTTTGTCCTGCACCCATTGGTCCTCTTCTACCTAGAAAGGACCTCTTGTATTGGACATATTAAAAGTACAAGAAGGGGAATTTACTACCTAGAATGAGGTACCCTCCATCGCTTTATGTCATTTCACATAGATCCTATTTGAAAGTTGATAGTGATGCTGCCAAGGATCATGGAAGAGAAGAAGAAAGGCCCTATTAGGTTCCCTCTTCTTCCTCTACCACTGCTCAACTTGATGCTTCCTCTTGACCTACTATGGTCCCATTAGATTCTATCTCGCATTTGTGAGGGAATCCTATGGTACCTGCTTGGTGAAATCCCAAGCATCCCACATTTGAGCTTCTCATTCTTTCCATGGACCCTAGGACCATTTGATATGTCAAAAGAAAGGGTCCTTATGGGGAATCATCTATGTCTCAGCCTCTGCAACCTCCCATTACTTCTACTCCAAAAGAAGTAAAGGGGAAGATGCTCGTTGCCAAGGCATTGGAGTGGACTCCCCTTGTTGTTTCTAAATCTCTTCCTCCTACTCCCATCCATGATACATTCCCTCTATTAGAAACAACTATAGGGGACACTCCAATGGCTGAGCATGAGTCCTTTGTCCCTTTGCAATCTCTGACCTCTAGCTTAAAGAATCAAATAAACAACCTTACACATGGGCATAAGTGTTAGTGAAAGGATCTTGTGACTAAGTAGGCCACTCAAAAAAATAAGAGGAGCCATCCACCTCTACTCTAGGGCCTCTTGATTTTTCATACTCCCTCATCCCCTCTACTTCCATTTAATATAGTCCTATCTTATTCTGGCTCCCGCTATGAGTATGAGTGCACCTGAATCTAAAAGGGTGTAGGTGTTTATCACTCCTTCAGTGGAACTACCCTTGTTGATGTCCCTTGTAGACATCCTATGATTCTCTAAACCTGTGGATATGTCAAATACTTTGGTGGTATCTACTATGGTTTTCTCCTCCTCCTCCTCCTCCATGCCTCTTGCCTCATATGTAGGGATTTCATATCCCTCGATGAAGTAGAAGATGGAGGAAGCCCTTCAAGGAATGAAAGGCATAAGAGGAGCCAATCTTCTCCAAAGGGTGGCCCTGTGATGGCTTGTTGTGTCTTAGTGATAGAACTAGTCCATGCTTCCCCTAAGTTTTTCAACGCTCTTGAGTCCTTCAGTGAGAAAAATGATGAATCTTGGGTGCAACCTTCTCTATCTATTGAAGTACAACATGGCACTCCAATAAAGTGCATGTTTAACTGTTTGGACAAATTTATGGCCTTGTGAGGGATCTTTGCAATATTATTGACTATAGCTCCATAGGAGCTTAGCGGAGAAGACCTTGCGGGGCCTTCTTCCTTAGCCCTTATTGCAAGAGGGTTAGAAGCTCCTCCCTTAATATTCCACCATTGTAGGTTCATCCTCCTTCCCCTTACAATGATCTAGATTGGGTAGTGGAAAACTTCTTGGTTAATGAATGTTAGGGGGAGGCCTCACTTTTATATTAGATGTGTGTTTTGTGATGTGTTCCCTCATGATTTTTTTTGTTCCTAAATGACCCTTGTCACCGTTGTTGTTGTTTAGATATAGGATGGATTTTTATTGTGAACCTTCTTCTATTTGTTTCATCATTCTTCCATGTTTGTGCTCAATTTTTGACAAATTGGGGATGGTACAAAGTGTTATGGGCATTTAGGCTTCCCTTCCATGTTGACCCAATTTTTTATTTTTTATTTGTTTTCTCATGCATTCTTCATATGGTCTGCTACATTAAGGGGTTGATGATAGTTTTTTTTATATACTATTATTATACTTATATATATATATATGAGAAAATCTAACCCCAAAATATTAGATCAGCCTTGTGTCTTCTACTTGTGGTTATTTCTCTTTCTATATTTTTTTACCTTTCTCTTTTCTTTGCTTGGGTTGTCCCTTTCATGTTTGATAATGTTGTTTCTATGATACTTTGATTTTCAAGAAACACTTTCATTGCAAACAAATCTTTGCTCGAGAATATTTGAAAAGCTCCTTTCAAGAATTGAACTCTCAACTTGGACCCCTAATGGAACATGTTTCTTTCATCCTAGGTTCATAAAGAAAGAACTTGAGAACTTCCCTTTGGGGTGGGTGCAATTTTGATTTTCCCCTCACAAAGGTGGCACTTTCTTTCTTTCAAATTCATTGATGTAGTGAACATCTTTAGAAATGATTCCTTGATAATGAATCAATTTGAGATAAATCACCTCTTCCATACTTTCAAACAATGTGTCGCTTGAGTGGACCCTCTCTTTATGATAGCTCCTTGAGAGACCCCTTTGAAAGCTTTCCAACTTGTTGATCGTCTGCATGACTATATGCTTATCTTCTTGCATGGCCATTTTTTTTTGGCATGTTTTCTCTGTGAGTAAACATGTTACTTTATAGGTGCACCTATGAAGTTGCCTTCTAACTCTACAAAGTCCCCTTCTCTAGGTTTTCTCCATGCAAGAGATCTTGGAGGATGCCTCCTTGTAAGTCTATGAGCCTATAAGATGCTTACACCTCTGAGCTTCCTCCATGTGAGAGATCTTGGGGGTCACTCCCTTGTAGTTATATGGGTCTGTAAGGTGCTTGTCTCATCAGGTTTCCTTCATGTGAGAGATCTTAGAGGACACCTCCTTGTAGGTCTACAGGCCTATAAGTCGTTTACTTCTCAGGGCTTCCTTCATGTGGGAGATCTTGTGGGTTACCTCTTTGTAGGCCTACGGGCCTATGAGATGCGTTCATTCTACAGATTCATAGTTCTATGAGGCTATGGAGTATTTTCTTTGAAACTCCTCAGGGAGAGTACCTTAGGAGTCCTTTACCTACCCTACATTTTTGAGTTCACCAAATTGTAGTCTAATTCCTTGAAGGTTCAAGTATAAATGTCTAACCTTACATAATCATTGATCAAGTTTACCAAAGCACTCATCAGTATTCATGCTCACTAAAGTGGGGAAAAAAATTATAGGAATGAATTTGCACCCCTTATGAAAATTCCCTTTACACAACCTCACCTTAGAAAATCAAATCCAAAGGTGAAATTCCACATCGCCCAACTTCCTTCCTTCTACTAGGCATTTTAAAGTTGTGTCAGTGCGAATTTTTTTTCGGCTATGAATGTGTGGCACGAAGATGTTCATGTGGCATGGTGTCATCCTTGATAGATTCTCATGTTTGAATTTGGAAGAGGCATTACACTTACAATTGGGAATGATAGATTATTCTCTCTTCTCCTTCAAATTCATCTATCTTTATCTCATTTGATCTCTCTCACAAGCTCTTGCATTTTTTCAAGCCATCAATTAGCATTTTCATCCATCACTTCACTCTCAAGTAGCACTTCAACACTCCACTATAGTAGCAAAAATACTCCATCAACTCCACATAGAAACTATGAAGCAAGCCATAGTAGCATGGGCTTAGGGTCTTGTGATACTTCTTCTCATCATAGTTGTGGTTGTGGTGACCTTTTCAAGTTTGTATTCTCCCCCATTGGCTAGTGAACTTTTGGGTGGAGGTGGTAGAATTTCACTCCTCTCCTTTGTGATTTGGTTGAGTAGCATAATATTGTTTTGTAGTGTTTATTGTAGTCTATACTATATTTCCCTCATCTCATATTTCTATCTCATTTCTATTTGGCTATCTATGGAGGTGGAAACACCAAAATAGGGTTCTAACTGAGGGAGGCCCCTATACATCCCCAAAAATTTCTCCCTTCTTTCTTGTGTACAAGTGAGAGAATGTGTGGAGCTAGCTAGTGAACATTCATCTTTGTGAGATTATATTTGTCACCCTAGTTCTCATTTACTTGTTTTATCACTTTAGTTCTTATTTCCTATATTTACTTATTATATTTTTACCATCAATATTAGCTAGCTAGGTTGCAAGTTTTTTTTTAAGTAGTTTGTATTAAGTTCATTTTTTTTTGACCATATAGACTCTAGTGCACCCGAGAGATGTCACCACACCTCACTGATGTCCTAGAATTGTGCTATTTTCCTCAAACAAAAATTTGTTTGGGGCATAACACCAATTCCAAAAACTAGCTCACCTAGCCCAAATCTAAGTTCAAGATCTATAGAGTGATTGAAGTACATTATAGTCCTTATCATTCTTGATCCTACTCTTAAAAAATTCCTTTAGAGTGAGGTAAGTTAGGGAAGCCCTCTTCCCTTGACTCTCTGTGACCTGGGGCTTTAATGTGGTTGGTCCCCCTGTCTTACAATCTAATGTATAGGACAAAATTTATAGGGGTTGAGGGATTAGGGTTTAAGGGTTGAGGGTTGAGGGTTGAGGGTAGAGGGTTTAAGAGTTGAGGGATTAAGGGTTCAGGGTTAAGGGATTATAGAGATTTTAATTGAGTTTAAGGGTTTAATGGTTGAGGGATTAGGATTGAGAGATTAGGGTTGAGGGTAGAGGTTAGAGGGTTTAAGGTTTTAGGGTTTAAGGTTGAGGGTTTAGGGTTTAGTGTGTTAGGGTTGAGTGTTTAAGGGTTTAAATTTTAAAGGTCTAAGGTTGAAGGATAAGGGTAGAGAGGGAGGGATGTATGGAGGGAGAAATGGAAGGAGAATTTAGATAGAGAGAAGGAGAGAAGAGGAGGGATGGATACATATATAGGAGGGTTGAGGATCCAATGTATAGGGTAGAGGGTTGAGAATTGAGTATATAGGGTTGAGGGATTACAGTTGAGGGATTAGTGTTGAGGGTAGAGGGTAGAGGTTTTAAGGGTTTAGGGTTGAGGGTAGAGGGTGTAGGGCATAGGTTAGAGGGTATATGGTTGAACGATTAGGGTTGAGGGTAAAATGTATAGGGTAGAGGGTATATGGGTTTAGGCTTTAGGGTCTAAGGGTTAAGGGTTTAGGGATTAAGGGTTGAGGGTTGAGAATTGAAGGTTGATGGTTTAATGTATAGGTTAGAGGGTAGATGGTAGAAGGTAGAGGGTTTAAGGGTTTAGGGTTTAAGGGTTGAGGGTTGAGGTTTTAATATTGAGGGTAGAGGGTTGAGGGTATACAATTGAGGGATTAGGGTTTAGGGTTCAATGTATATGGTAGAGGGTATAGGGGTTGATGGAATATAGTTTAAGGTTTGAGGGTTGATGGATTAGTGTTGGCATTAGATGAAGATTGTTGGCATTTGAGTTTTGATTGGTTGGCATTAGATTGCCACTTGATGTCAACTCAATGAATAAAATGTTTGTATGTAGCTAGAGAAACATGTATAACTACAGAAACATCTCAGTTTGCAGTTACAATTGAGTATAGTTTAGGCAATAGGAAGTTCACTGCCTGGTGACAAGAGCTTCATAGTGATGGGTTCAATAGAGTCAAACAAACTTTAACAGCTAGTTACAATTCTAATATGCAAAAATATTTAGAGAATATTCATATAGCATACATGTGGCAGAGAATTAGTAGCATGATGATGTATTAGTAATAACTTGGTGAAGAGGTGAAGATTTGATTGATTAACTCATGTTTTTCCTACTAGGGTTTTATGCATGCATACATTTTTTCTAGAAGCATCTATAGAAGATTGGATTTACTTCTAGTGCTCAGATTGTTTGACAACTACAGGATAAGGTGCAACAGACTTAACTCTAAGTCAAAGTATTTGTTTAAACACAAGGTAGGCTTGTTTAAACCTTAAGTCGACACCTTACTATGGCAAGGTGGTGATATCAAATTTTTTTCTTTTCTAAAAAGCTTATTTCCTTAATTTTGGGTTGCAATGGAATTATACGAATAAAATTAGATTTTATTTAGCCTTGCTTGATAGAAAAGTTTATTTTCTTGAAGATGTGCTAGATGAAGAGTTGTAAATTTTTCTTCATATTTTTTGAATTTTTTTTTGGCAACCAATATGATTTGATTAAAAATCATATTTTCCTATTATTCTTTGCTTGGTGGTGAAGTCTCTTTTGAAGTAGTGATTGTTTGAAAATATTTTTTTCTAATCTTTTGCAGAGGCTATTAAAGAAGATAGTGATGCGATTGAAGGGAAATATATTTTTTTTTAAATATTGTATTTAAGTTACCTCTTTCAGTTTTTGGGGATGCTCGAGATAGAATTATTTATTGGAGATTATACTTTGAGATAAGATTTGTAAGTTTCCGATTAATCTAGGAAAATTGATGCAAAAGAAATCTGATTTTTTTTAATTAAAAATAAAAGAAGAAGAATTTTAGTTATGGCCACAAGTCTCATAAGATGTAATAGCATCAAATCCTTCTGTTGCTCAAGAATAAAATTCAAACCTTTCAGGTGGAAGAATAGAGGAAAGATAGGATTTAGGATCTACACAAGTTGCTACAGGAGACTATTAGAAATCTGCAAACAGTTTACTATAGAAAAAATAAATAAAAAATTTGATAGGGTATTGTAGAATTTTTTTTACAATTAGGGCTATAGATTTTTCATTGATCTATATGTGTTTATCATAAATCTATAGATTTCTACATGAATATCAATTGATATGCTATAGAAATATGCAAATAGATTGCTACACAATGGTTAGAAATTTTTTGATAGTGTATTGCATAATTTATTTTTTTAAGAGTTTAGGGCTAAGATTTCTTCTTTGAACTATAGGGGTAATACATAAATATGTTTTTCATTTATTATTGTATAGAGTTTACATGATAAAATATTTATATCAGTAAGAAAGATATAAGTACAAGTGTGGAGAGGAGTTTATATGACTCAATGAAAATAGAGTATTTATTTTTTCTGAGTTTTGAATGTTCTATTTTATGCAGAAGTTTGTGGGGACAAATGCTAGTTTTGTAGAGACTTGTTGTGTAGGTGAAAATTATAGAGTCTTGTAGAGTAAGTGCAAGAATACTTGCATGATTTAGTTGGTGATAGAAGAGTGGAAGGTATTTGAGGACAAGTTAACATTAGTGTAGAAATCTAGTAGAGCTACAAAACTTCATTTGTAACATGATATTCAAATTATAATAAAAAATACTTCGTTGTATAATAATTTGAGTGGGTACTCAGATTAGGGATAGGAGCTCCTTTGAGTTGGTGCTCATAAATTAGGAATTGGTGTTCCTTTGGGTTGGTGCCCATAAATTGTAATAGAAGACAATTTCATTGTGAGGCTGGATTGGAGCAGTAGCCTCCAACAACTATTCTCATCGAGGTTTTCTCCTATCTTGGGTTTTTCCTCGTACATCTTGTGTTGTGGGATGCATTTTGTGTGATTGGTTTAATTTCCTTACCTTTTCTTCAAGTTTATGCTTTTAGAGTTTATTGTTGTATTTCTTAGAAAGTTTTTAATTGTTACCCACTTATTCTCCCCCACCCCTCTCAGTGGTCTTAGTGTTCCTTCAATTGGTATTAGAGCATTAGGTTCCCTATTAAAAGCTTTCTCCAATTTGGGTAGATTCTTATCTATGAACAAAATATCTAAGCATGAATCCTCCTTTGTCAAAGTAACTATGTTTGATGGCACCAACTATGCCTTTTTGAGTACAAGAATGGAAAACTACCTATAATCCTCAGGTTGTGATGTATGGTTGATGGTAAAAAATTGTTATGATGTTCCCCAAACTCCTCCAACTAATCCGAATTCTAAAAAGGAATATGAGTTCAATGCCAAAGACAAGAATATTATTATTAGTGGATTGTATGATACTGAGTTTTTAAAGGTAATGCACTACAAATATGAAAAAAAAACATGGGATAAGCTATAAAAGATTTATGAAGGTGATGAGAATGTGAAGGAAGCTAAGTTGCAAAATATTAGAGCTCTTTTTGAAGTCTTGAAGATGAGAGAAGAAAAAAAGATTTTTGATTAATTACTAAGAGTAGATGAGAGTGTTAATGTTGTAAGAGGACTTGGAGAAGAAATGGAAGATAATGTAATTGTCAAGAAAGTTCTAAGGTTATTAACAACAAAATATGATACTAAATTTTCTACCATAGAAGAACCTAGAGACATGAAGACTCACTCTATGGATGAATTATTTGGTTCATTATTAGCCTATGAGATGAGGATTGTGAGCATTGAACCCTCTAAGAGAGAATATCCCTTCAACTTGCTGAAAAAAGGAAAAGAAGTAGCTGAAAATGTTGATCAAGAAGATCCTAACAATGTTGAAGCAAAATTTGTCAAGAAGCTAAAGAAGGGATTGGGAAAATACAAGGACAAACTCCCCATTAAGTTTTTTAATTGTGGAAAGATTAGGCATTTTAATACTAAGTGTTCATATGAGAAGAAGGAAGAAAATACTGAAGAAACTAAAAATTTCATACCTAAAAAGTTCTACGAATCCAAGAAGAAAAACTATCAGGGTATGTGCATGATCATCATGGAAAAAATAGGCCCTTAAGTGGCAATTTTTTTTAAAAAATCAGAGTTAGGCAACTTGACATAAAAATTTGAACAAGTTATCTATATTATTTCAAAAATATGTAACAATAAAATCTATAGAAAATTTAATTTAGTTTCTAAATTATTAGGTTTGTATAAGAAAAAAAAATCTATTTGTTGAAAATTTGAAATTTCAATCTAGTAGTACTAAAATTTTGTGGAAAAAATAAGAAGTAGGTGTTTATTTGACCACCTTAGCCACAATAAAATGATAATATTTTTTTATGATATTTTAGATATATGTAGAGGACTCATGCTCTGATGTGATACATATTTTTTTGTAATTTTTTTCCATGAAAATAATCAATTATTATTTTTTTCATTACAACTTTTAAAAAAATATAAAAAACTCATATGTCTGACCACCTTAACTTGGCCAAAACTTCATGAAATTGTTTTTTTCTTTTTTTAATCCTATAGTATGCAAAGCATGGAATGTGATGCATATTTTGGATTAAAAAAATGTGACACTATTTGAAAGCTATAAAACTTTTTGAATTAGCCTGTCAATTAAGACTTTAGTTGTAATTTGAATAGAATATTAACAATAATTACTTATTAAATTCAAAGTAAAGAATATTTTTTATTGGTGGAAAGTTGAGAATTTCCTTTAAAAACCCTTCTCATTTAATCAATTTTGGGTAAAAAAATAGTCGTCAGCAACATACCCATCATATTGCCACTTTTTGGCCTATCATGATCCTGCACATACCCATCAGAGGAAGAGAAGTCTTCTCACTATTGAAAGTGAGATATTTGATGATGAAAGTGATTCAACTAAAGACTCTAGTGAAGATGAGAAAGAGGTTAATATCTTCATGGCTTAATAGGTTCTAAATGACAAGAATACTTCAAAGATTGAAAATAATACTCAATTTGAAAATACAAAAACAATTGATAGTGATGAGGAAGATGAAGTTGATGCTGAGGTTGATCTTGAAGGAGAGCTGATTTGTGCTCTTGATGAACTAATTTTTTTTAAGAAAGAGCATATAAAATTAAAGAACAATTTCTCAAAAGAAAAATAATAGTTAGAAAAGATTATTGTTACTCTAAAGATTCAGATGGACGAAGCAAAAAGAATAAGTGAATTTTTGAAGTCAGAAGTTGGGGAAAAGAAAAAATAATGTAATGTGCTGGAACAAGAAGTTGTAACTTTGAGGAAAGAGTTAGAAAATTTTCAAGAAGACTTAAAGTTAAGAATGAAAAATGAGAGCAACACTAATACTCTAAATGATATACTTGGTAAGCAAAAAAAAAACAAAGATTATAATGGTGTTGGTTATGAACATAGTGAGAGCTCTAATATGGGTGAAAAACCCAAGAAGAAGATTGCTTTCACTACTACCACAATGAAAACATTGCTGCCTGAAGAGATGGTGATGATGTTGCCACAAATAATAACACCCCAAGAGATGGTATTGATGCTACAACAAGAGAAAATATTGATGTCATAGGAGGTAGTTTTTCTGCCCCAAATGATAACTCAGTTGTTCTACATGTTAATACCACTTCCCCAAGAATGAGAAGGTCTACTATTGCTCTCGATTCAACTAGAAGTATTCCTTGGTATAATGATTGTTACACCCATCAGTTTTATGGTTATTGTTTTATATGCATTGCATTTGGTCATATGTTTATTCATTGTAAAATGGTGAAGAGAGAAGCTCCAAATTTCATGAGAAAAAATCCATTTGCACCATTGAGAGATTTGGATATAGAGTGTTACAATTACAATGATCTAGGACATAAAAGTGTAGATTTTAAAAGTTTAAATAAATCTAGTAAAAGCTTCAACTTTCCAATGTTCAATGAGAAGATTGAATGATATTATTGTCATAACTATGGACACATAGGAATGTTTTGTAGAGAAAGATCTACTAAACTTGAGAAGAATGTAGTTGGTGCCCCAAGAAAAAAAATGAAGAAAAAGTACCAGCAAAGAAGAATGAAACAAAGAAATAATGGAAAGAAGTGATTAAAAGCAATATTAAATCAATCATGTTAGCACAAACAACATTACCTGCAGAGAAGAAATTTTTTTCCGTGATAGATAGTGGCTGCTCCAACCACATGACTGGTGATAGGAACAAGTTCAAATGGCTAGAAGAGTGGAATGGTGGCTCAATTAAGCTTGGTAACAACTCATCAATCAAGATAAAAGGTAAAGGAATCCTGAGTATTGATGGGAAACTACTCACAAAGGATGTCTATTATGTTGAAGCACTAAAAAAAAACTTACTTAGTGTAAGTCAAATGTGTGATAGTGGTTATAAGTTTTCATTTGATTCCAAAGGATGTGAAATCAAGAAAGAGAACAATGGAAGATTAGTTGTTGAAGGTAAGAGAACTAATGGAAATGTATACAACTTGGAAGAATTTGATGAAGATAAATGTATGATTGGACAAGTGGATGAGAGTTGGTTATGGAATAGGAGGTTAGGTCACATAAATTTTGACAACCTTGTCAAAGTAAGCTCAAAAAGTTATGTGAGACACATGCCAAAGATAACCAAACCAACAAACATTATTTGTGATGAATGTCAAAGAGGGAAGGAAACTAAAGTTAGTTTCAAGACTAAAGAGTACCTAACCACAAGGCCACTTGAGTTAGTACATACAAAATTTATGTGGTCCTACAAGGACAATATCTTTGAATGGTGACAAATACTTTATGTTGCTGATAGATGGCTATTCAAGGATGACTTGGGTAACTTTCCTAGAAGATAAGTCACAAGCATTTGAAAAATTCAAGGTATTCAAAAAAATGGTTGAGAAAGAAAGTGGTTTCAAGCTGAAATGTTTAAGATCAAACTATGCTGGAGAGTTTATTTCAAATCAGTTTGAAGATTATTGTGAACAAGATGGGATTAGATGACAATATTTAGCTGCTTGAACACCTCAACAAAATAGAGTTGTTGAGAGGAAGAATAGGACTATGCAATAAATGTTGAGAACTATACTTAATGAGTCAAATCTACCAAATGTTTATTGGAAAAATATTGTTCATACAACAATATACACACTAAATAGAGCCCAGCTAAGAGTGCACATCAAAAGGACACCTTATGAGCTATGGTATGGTAAGAAACCTTTTGTCAAACATTTCAAGGTTTTTGGTAGTAAGTGTTTCATTAAGATAGATGATGATGGGCTTGGTAGTTTTGATGCAAGATGTGATAATGGAATATTGTTTTAGGATACTCAACTCATATTAAGGCATATACATTTTTTAACAAACACCTCAAGAGAATAGTTGAGTCTGTACATGTGAGAATAGATGAAGATTTGTAGCATTCAAGGAAAAAATTAAAAAATCAGATTGAAGAAAATCATAATGAATGTGAAGAGCAATCTGAAAATGAATAACTAGTAGAAATTCTTCCAAACAAGCCTCCTAGAAAGTATCTTCAAAAGTACCACCCTAAAAATCAGATTATTGGAAGCAAAGATAGTGGTGTACAAACAAGAAGAAGACTTGTTGGAAATGATGATCAAGTCAGCTTGTGTCTTCTAACTAAAATAGAGCCAAATAATTACAATGAGGCTAGAAAGAGAGAAGACTGGATAAAGGATATGAAAGAAGAGCTACAACAAATTGAAAGAAATAAGACATAGGATTTAGTTCCAAGGCCAATTGGTAAGAAAATCATTGGAAAAGAATGGGTCTATAGAAACAAGGTAAATGAAGAAGGTAAAGTGATTAGAAATAAAGCTAGACTAGTATGCAAGGGATATTCTCAAGTTGAGGGAATAGATTTTGAGGAAACTTTTTCCCTAGTTGCAAGATTAGAGGCTATAAGAATCTTCTTAGAATTCTCATCATATAAAGATTACAAGGTTTATCAAATGGATGTTAAATTTGCATTCTTGAATGGTAACCTTGAAGAGGAAGTCTACATGGAGCAACCTGAAGGGTTTGAGTCACTTGATAAAGGATATTATGTGTGCAATTTGAGAAAAGCACTATATGGATTAAAACAAGCACCTAAAGCATGGTACTCTAGATTGAACATCTATTTGCATCAACAAGGCTTCAAAACATGATGTGTTGACAATAATATCTATGCCAAAATGGAAGGTAATCACATTATTATCATTGTTTTTTATGTAGATGATATCATCTTTGCTAGAATTCATGATGATTTGTGCAAGAAATTTTCTAATCAAATGCAGTAAGAATTTGAAATGTCAATGATAGGTATGCAGTCCTACTTTCTTGGTTTGCAAATTTCACAACTAAAGAAAGTAATTTTTATTTCACAAATAAAGTAAGCTAAAAACATGTTGAAAAGGTTTCAAATGGATGATTGTAAGCATGTTAGTACACCTATAGTGACTAGGTGTAACCTGTCCAAGAATGATGGCTCAGCAGATGTTGATCAAACCATGATTAGATCCATGATTGGTAGTATTTTGTACCTTACTTCTTCTAGACTAGATATTGTACAAGTAGTTTGTATGGTAGCTAGATTTGAAGCTTCTCCAAAGAAATCCCATTTGAATGTTGTAAGAGGAATTTTTAGATATTTGCAAGGTAGTTTGACCTATGGTCTATGGTATTCTAAACATGATGACTTCACTTTGCAAGCTTACACAAATGTTGATTGGGCTGGGTGGATAGATGATAGTAAAAGCACAAGTGGAGGTTCTTTCTTCCTTGGTGGTAGATTCATCTCTTGGCATAGTAAAAACCAAGAATTTATCTCATTATATATAGCTGAAGCAAAATACATAGCTCTTGCCTCATGTTACTCTCAAGTTCTATAGATGAAACAAACACTGAAAGATATCTAGGTAGAATATTCAACACCTATTTCCATTATGGTTGACAATTCTATTGCAATAAATATCTCTAAAAATATAGTCATGCACTCATGAACCAAGCACATAGCTATTAAGTACCATTTCTTGAGAGAAAAAGTGAGTGAAAAAGAAGTTCAACTTGAGTATGTGAATACTGGTGCGAAAATAGCTGATATACTTACCAAACCATTGCCAAAAGAGGCGTTTGTGTATTTGAGAAATAGATTGGGAGTTGTATCTCCCTCTTCCAACACTTAGTTGGGGGTATGTGTAGGATTATCATGGAAAAAATAGGCCCTCAAGTGGCAGAAAACTCAGAAAAATCAAAGTTAGGAAACTTGACACTAATTTTTTAATAAGTTATCTATATTATTTCAAAAATATGTAAGAATGAAATTTGTAGAAAATTGAATGTAGTTTCTAAACTACTAGGTTTGTTTAAAAAAAAGAATCTATTTTGTAAAAAATTGAAATTTCAATGTAATGGTACTTAAATTTTAGGGAAAAAATAAGAAGGTGTTTGTCTGACCACCCTAACCACAATAAAATGATAATATTTTAGATATAAGTAGAGGACTCATGCCCTAATGTGATGTATACTTTTTTGTAATTTTTTTCCAAGTAAATAATTAATTTTGAATTTTTATTATAAATTTTTAAAAATATAAAACTCGTATGTCTAACCACCTTAACTTGGTCAAACTTTATGAAATTCAATTTTTAATCCTATAGTATGCAAGGAATAGAATGTGACACGCGGTTTTGATTCAAAAATGTGATATCGCTCGAAGCTATAGATGTTTTTCTAATTAGCTCTAATAATCAGGACTTTAGTCAGAATTTGATTGTAGAAAAATGAATAATAATTACTTATTAAATTCAAAGTAAAGCATAATTTATATCGGGTGGAATGTTGAGAATATCCATTAAAACCATTTTGTTTCATCAATTTTGGGTTAAAATGGTTGTCAGCCACATACCCATCATATTGCCACTTTTTGGCCCATCATGATCCTGCACATACCCTTGGATATGGAAGTTTATGTTTCATGGGGAGCTTATTGTATTTCATCTTACATCCTTGAGTTTTTTCTACTCAAAGGGGGTAGAAGTTATATGTTTGAAGTTGAAGGAGAGATGGTTGTTGCTCTAATAGTCATTTCTAATGTTTTGCTTCCCTTTACATGTTTCTTCCGAAATAAGATTATTGTTGTCCAAGTTTATTGCTGCTCTTTATGTTGGTACATGCCTTCTTCTTTTCAATGTAGCAAGTAATGTTCATGATAGGGGGAGAAAATCTAGAATTAGTATGTTCAGTGGTATCAGTGGTGTGTTCAACTATTTATTCCATTTTATCATATAGAGGTCTTTGATCTATAAGTGATCTTCATGGCACCCTTTTCCATTGTTGTCAAAGGGGGAGAAAGTATCTTGAAAGGGGGAGAAAAAATCTTGTAGGTGATGTTGTGAAGTTTTATCAGGAGGATGTGGAGATCAAACTTTAGTTGGTAGCATAGAGATTCAATTAGTTGAAATCAATTCCAAAGGGGGAGATTGTTTGCATTAGATGAAGATTATTGGCATTTGAGTTTTGATTGGTTGGCGTTAGATTTCCATTGATGTCAACTCAATGAATATAATGTTTGTATGCAACTATAGGAACAGTTGTAGCTACAGAAACATCTCAGTTTACAGTTAGATTTTATTATAGTTCAGGTGATGGGAAGTTCACTGCCTGGTGACAGGAGCTTCATAGTGACATGTTCAACAAAGTCAAAATGACTTTAATAGCTGGTTATGATTTTAATATGAAAAAATATTTAGAGAATAGTGAAATAGCATACACGTGGTAGATAATTAGTGGCATGATAATGTGTTAGTAATAACTTGGTGAAGAGGTGATGATTTTATTGATTAACTCATGTTTATCTTGCTAGGGTTTTATGCATGCCTAATTTTTTGTTGGAAGCAGCTACAAAAGATTGAATTTGCTTTTGTGAGTGCTCAGATTGTTTAATAGCTAAAAGATAAGGTGCAACAAACTTAACTATAAGTCAAATCCTTTGTTTGAACACAAGGTAGGGTTGTTTAAACCCTAAGTCGACACCTCACTATGGCAAGGCGGTGATATCATATTTTTTTCTTTTCTGAAAATCTTATTTCCTTACTTTTGGGTTGCATTGGAATGATACGAAAAACATTTTTTTTTTGTCCTTGCTTGATGGAAAAGTTTATTTTCTTGTAGCTATGTTAGATGAAGAATTTTAAATTTTTCTTCATACTTTCTATAATTGTTTTTGGCATCTAATATGATTTGATTAAAATTCTGATTTTCTAATTATTCCTTGCTTGGTGGTGAAGTCTCTTTCTGAAGCAGTAATTGTTTGAAAATATTTTCTTCTAATCTTTTACAGAGCTTGTCAAAGAAGATAGTGATGTGATTGAAGGGAAATATTTTTTCTTAAATCTTCATGTTTAAGTTACCTCTTTCAGTTTTTTGGGATGTCCTAGATAAAATTATTTATTATAGATTAGACTTTGAGATTAGATTTGTAAGTTGTAGATGAATCTAGGAAAATTGTTGCAAAAGAAATCTGATTTTATTTTGATTAAAAATAAAAGAAGAAGCATTTTAGTTATGGAAACAAGTCTCAAAAGATTTAGCAACATCAAATCCTTCTGCTGCTCAAGAATAACATTAAAAACTTGCAGGTGGAAGAATAGAGGAAAAATAGGATTTAGGATCTACACAAGTTTCTCTCGAAGACTGTTAGAAATTTGCAGCTATAGAAAAATCAAATATTTTTTGATAGAGTATTGCAGATTTTTTTTTTAAGATTAGGGATACCAATTTTTCATTGATCTATAGGATTTCATCATAATTTTTTAGACTACTACATGAATATCAGGCCATATGCTACAAAAATGTGCAAACAAATTGTTATAGAATGGTCAGAAATTTACTAATAGTTTATTGTAAAAATTATTTGTTTAAGAATTTAGGGCTATGAATTCTTCTTTTAACTATAGGGGTAATACATAACTATGTCATTTATTGTTGTATAGAGTGTACATGATTAAATCTTTAGATTAGGAAAAGATATATAAGTACGACTGTGGAGAGGAGTTTATATGACTCAATGAAAATAGAGTATGTACTTTTTTTGAGTTTTGAATGTTCTAATTTTTGCAGAAGTGTTTGGAGGTAGATGTTAGTTTTGCAGAGACTTTTTGTGTAGATGTAGATTAAAAAGTCTTGCAGAGTAAGTGCAAGAATACTTGCATGATTGAGTTGGTGATCGCAGAGTGGAAGTTGTTTGAGGACAAGTTAACATTAGTGTAGAAATCTGGTAGAGTTACAAAACTTCATTTGTAACATGATATTCAAATTGTAATTAGAAATACTTCATTGTATATTCATCCAAGTGAGTGCTCATACTAGGGGTCAGAGCTCCTTTGAATTGGTACTCATAAACTAGGAATTGGTTTTCCTTTCGATTGGTGCCCATAAATTGTAACATAAGACATTTTCAATGAGGCTGGATTAGAGTAGTAGCCTCTAATAGCTATTCTCACTAAGGTTTTTACCATCTTTGATTTTTCCACGTACATCTTATATTGTGGGATGCATTTTGTGTGACTGTTTTAATTCACTTTCCTTTCCTTAAGGTTTATGCTTTTATATTTTATTGTTACATTGCTTAGAAAGTTCTTAATTGTTGCCCACTAATTCACCCCCCCTCTTAGTGGTCTTTGTGTTCCTTCAATTAGGGTAGAGATTTTACTAGTGTTTAATGGTTTAAGCATTAAGGGTATAGGGTATTGGGTTAAGGGTAGAGAGTAGAGGGTTTAAGGGTTTAGGGTTTATGGGTTGAGTTCCTATAGGGTTGATGGCTTATGGTATTGGGTTGAGCATATAGGGTAGGTGGAATTGGGTTGAGGCTATAGAGTAGATGGTATTGGGTTGAGGATTTAAGGGTTTATGCTTAAGGCTTTAGGCTAGAGGGTAGAGGGTTTAAGGTTTAAGGGTTGAGGATTGAGTGATTAAGGGTTGAGGGTTGAGAATTGAAGGTTTAGGGTAGAGGGTTTTATGGTTTAGGGTTTAATGGTTGAGGATTGAACATTTAAGGTTGATGGTAGATGGTTGAGAGTATAGGGTTAAGGAATTAGGATTGAGTTTCCATTGTATAGGGTAGAGGGTATAGGGGTTGAGGGATTAGGGTTTAATGGTTTATGGTTGAGGGTAGAGGGTTGAGGGTTGAGGGATTAGAGTGGATTTATTGGGGTTTAAGGGTTTAGGGATTAGGGTTGAGGGATTAGGGTAGAGGGTAGATGGTATTGGGTGGAGGATAGATGGTTTAAGGGTTGAGCGTTGAGGTTTTCAGTCTAAGGGTAGAGGGTTTAAGGTTTAGGGTTAAGGGATTAGTGTTGAGGGTATAGGGTATTATGTTGAGGGTAGAGGGGAGAGGGTTTAAGGGTAGAGGAATAAGGTTAGAGGGTAGAGGGTTAGGGGTAGAGGATAGAGGGTTTGAGGATTAAGGGTAGAGAGGAGAGAGATAGAGAAAGCATGAGTGAGTGAGAGAGAGAGAGAGATCTAAGAGAGGGAGAGGGGGTAGGAGGGAGAGA
>VDFB02271358.1:482035485-482181441 GCA_007258455.2 Sequoia sempervirens
CTATCCAGTTCATTTGAGATTAAAATTTTAGTAAAAATTTGTGTCAATGTTCTCTATTTAGATCTCATTCCTATTTTGAAATTTTGTGTTGCAAATTATTTGATTTGACTAAAAACAACTACTTTTATCAATAAGTAGATAGCATAAGCTTTTTGTTGCAAAAATATTGTGTTGTCATAATTCATATTCTATTATTAGATCTTGTTAGGAGTATGTGTAGGATCATCATGGAAAAAACAAGCCCTTAAGTGGCAAAAAATTCACAAAAAATCAGAGTTAGGAAACTTGACATAAAAAATTGAATAAGTTATCTATATTATTTCAAAAATATGTAAGAATAGAATTTGTAGAAAATTGAATATAGTTTCTCAACTACTAGGTTTATTTAAAGAGACGAAAAAATTATTTGGTGAAAATTTGAAATTTCAATACAGCAGTACTTAAATTTCATGAAAAAAAGAAGTAGGTGTCTGTCTGACCACCCTAACCACAATAAAATGATAATATTTTATATATAAGTAAAGGATTCATATCACAATGTGATGCATACTTTTTTGTAATTTTTTTTCTAAGTAAATAATTAATTATGATTTTTTTATTACAACTTTTAAAACATATAAAAACTTGTATGTCTGACCCCCTTAACTTGCTCAAAACTTCATGAAATTCAATTTTTGTTTTTTTAATCCTATAATATGTGAAGCATGCTTTTCATTCAAAAAATGTGATATTGTTTGAAAGTTATATATTTTTTTCAATCAACCTATCAATCAAGACTTTAGCCGTAATTCAAATAGAAAATGAATAATAATTATTTAATAAATTCAATGTAAAGCATAATTTATATTAGTGGAAAACTGAGAATCTCCTCTAAAAGCCATTTTCATTTTAGGAATTTTGGGTTAAAAAAAGTCATTATCCACATACCCTACACATATCCATCATATTGCCACTTTTTGGCCCATCATGATCGTGCACATTCCCTTAGGCAATTCAAAGTTTTTTTGTTACACACATGTGAAAATGAGTTTCTCTCTCCTCATTTGTTAATTTTCATTGATCCCTCTCCCAATACCTCTACTACTTGTGAGGGTATTTTTTTCAAAGAGTATGCAATCATTAACAATCATTAGAATCATGTTTGTTCTTCTCCCAATATCCCTCCTACTTGTGAGAGTATCTTGGTGTAAGAGGATCCAATCATTCAGGATCATGAGAATCATGTGTATTCCTATCCCTATACCTCTCCTACTTGAGAAGATATAGTTATTGAATAGGATGAAATCATTGGTACATTTTCAAATGATAGTAAGGTGGTGTGCATCGATGAAGGCTCAAAATTGACATTAGGTCCACCATTTGTAAAATATCTCCAACAAGCTAAAATTATACACCCATATTTGATTATTGGACCTCTTAAAACTTACTTCATTATTGAACCTCTTAAACAACCTCTCATTGTAGGATCTCCTAAATCTCATGACCATATCCTAAACTTTAAAACATCTCACTAATAAGAAACTATATTACCATGAAGATTCTAACACAAATAACACTAGAAGTAATAAGCAACCAAACAATAACCATTCCATCACCTCAACCATATCTCCTACCCCAACCTAGTCTTCCTCAATGTAGTGGTAAAGAATATAATCTTGTTGAGAAACATCATAATACTACATCCAAGAACTCCCTTTTGGAATTAATTAAAAAATCAACTACATATCATTGGATGCTCTAGGAGGATTTTCAAAAAAATTATATCTCACCTTCTATCAAACCAAATGATGTAACAACCTTGTTTGATTCTATGTAAACAGTGATGCTCGATATTACCTTCCCTCAACATGAATTACCCTTCCTTGATATCATAAATAAACATGAGGCTCTAATGATAATGGTTATACTTATTAAAATTGGGGTTAGATGTACTCTTATTGATAATGGATTTAGTCTTAATATTTGTAGCATGGATTTTCTCAATAAAATTAGTGTGGATAAGAATCTTATATAATCTATTGATCTTTTTATTTATTTATTTGATAATATTAGGAGGAAAGAATTAGGGACAATCATGCTACCCATTAAGTTAGGACCCAATATTTTTCCTACTCCTAGGTCAATATCATGCTAGGACTAGTTTTGTCTAATATTTTCCTAGGTAGACCATGGAATTATTCCATGAAGGGATTCCTATCTAATCTCCACTGAAAGATTAAATAAGAATATAATAACAAGATATATATAGTAAAAGAAGATAAACTAATTGACAAATTGATTGAAAACATAACACTTCATACTCTCTTAATTCCTTGATTCCATATTCAAAAGTTGAGCCATTACCTTCCAATGATAATTATACTATAAATGTGATCTTGGGTGATGATTGGGGGTCATTATCTTTTACACTTTGTGTTAATGGGGAGTCTAAATGTTTTTTGTCAAAGACTAAAGAGTAAAATAAAAAATTATGATCATGATAGCACTTTATCTTCAAACACATGGTTTTGTGATGATTGGGGTTTATTATATTTCACACCTTCCTATATTGGAGAATACAAAATCCCACAATCTAAACCTAAGGAGTGTTGTGTTTCATTCACTCAATCTTGATCCACGTCAAAAATCCAAAAACATAACCCCTTGATCATCATGGGGGCACTTTGATTTTTCCCTCATGTGTTTGTGATGCCTAGCTTGAAAACACTTAAAAAGGGATTTGCATTCTTGTGAAAGAATAAATTAATGTCATGAGAATTTAGATAAGACTTCTACATTTTAGTTGGAATAAATTTATGGACTTGGATACAATATTTTTTCTAAAAATGGATATAATAAAAACATGGAATAAGTAGTAAAGGATCATGTGAAGTCCATGTTGTATCTTTCCAAATGGGTTTAGGTTTCCAACATTATTCTTCATCTTCATCTCATGCTCCATCCTCTATTATATTTTTGACTTCTTTTGGTAAGTGAGAAAGCTATTCTTCATGAGAGGAAAGCTTGTCTCCTATAACCTTGTCAAAGAAAGAGGATATTTTATCCATGCTTCTCAAAGCTCACTTGATTACTTTGTTGCAAATATGTAGTTGTCATTGATTTCAATAAGATTGTGTTGATATTAGTGATAGTTGTTAAGTGGTTGAGAAGAGATTGTTGCTTTGATTAATTGCATTATGTTGTCATTAGTTAATTTAATGGTGTTAACCTCTAGTGTTTCTTTTATTAGCTTCTATTTTTGGTTGAGATGTCATGGATATTGAGAAAATTGATAAAAATTGGAAACATGTTGTTGCAAAGGTATTCTAGTTTGTAGAAGTGTTCTGATTATTCTTCACATTTCTTCCAAGTTGAATATTTTATTGTGTAGTTTGGATATGTTGGAAAAAGGTGTTCAAAGTTTTGATATCCAAAATTTTGGCTTTTGGATTGATGGTTAGAGGAAGTGATGTTCACCAATGTGTGAACTAGTTTTACAATGTTGCTTATAGAAGGTGTTTGGGAGAAATGTTTTTGCTCAGTATTTCTCCACAATTTTTCTTTAGGTCATGAAATTATAAAGATAAGTTGATGATTTTGACTAGTTTCCTCTATCAAGAGTATTTGTGGTTTGGTGCTCCAAAATTTGTATTGGAGTTACAGTGTTTGGCATTACAATCTAAGTGTACAATTTGTGCACATTTTGAAGGTGTGAATTGTTAAGGAGTTTGAAATATTTTAAATAATTGATAGAGGAATATTATAGGTTTTTCTAAAGCATGGTGTTTATTTTTTAAGTCCCATTTGGATTTGAGGAAGTGTGTAATTCAATGTTTAATAGTGTTTGCATGGGTAACGATCGACCTAATATTTACACTACATTGAAGGACTCTCAATCATTTATGGAAGTGTAGCATGCCATGTGATAGTTGATTGGATCCAATTAAGTTTTTTTTTGGTTTACTTTTCACTCTTATCCATCATGGGAATGTTTAGTGCCAACCTATTTTGAATTTGTAAGGTATCAGGTGAGTGCAACTGACTTGAAGATGTTTCTCAAGTTATGGATGGTATAAGTGCAAGGTGAATTGATGCATGAGAAGATGTGTGGAATAGAGTTGAATGTTGTGATACAAATTTAAGTAACAAAAGTTTGAATTGCAAGGAGAACTATAAAAAAAGATTATTGAATGTAGTGAGTCGAGATATCTTGATCCTAAAGAATGCAAGTATTGTTGAGGTTGTTGTGGTGGATCATCTATTGAATTGAGATAATGTTCTCTATGTAACATTTTATCTTCTTTCTGCTTCCAATTCTTGTAGTGAGCCTTGACTATGAGCCTTTCTATACAGTGCATCCCATTATGGTAGTGAGCCTCTTTGTACCAATTTTGCAATTGTTTATATTGTGAGGTAATCCTCACCATGTCTTTTCCCTTTTAGGGTTTTCCATATAAATCCACTGTTCTCTTATTTATGGTGTTGGTTAGTTTTAGTTTTTGTTATTTTCTTTTCATGTCCAAACATTATAATATATTAATGGTTTAGTGAATGCAAGTAGATCTAATTACTATTGAGGGTTTTAATGTTTTAGTTTGGTAAAACTAATTCACCTCCTCTATTAGTTGTTTTCCTCATTCAAAAATTGGTATTAAAGAAACGTTCCTTGGAGAAAAGCTCGACACTTAAGGTATATATAGGATGTCAAGAAAGAAGGAGATCCTTATGTTTTATGGCACATACTATGCATTCTAGAAAGTGAATATGGAAGGAAATTTGATTTATCTTGGATTTGGTGTTGCTAAGGCAATAAAGATTGTATGTAACATATCTACAAATGGACCATGCACAAGTGATGATATCAAGGACTATGAAATAGATGGTAAGGAAAGGTTTTTTCTTTTAAGTAGTCTTGCACATATTGAATTAGTGAAATTTAATGATCTAAAAGTTTGGGATAAGCTAGAAACTATTTATGAAGGAGTTGACAAGGTTAGAAAAGCTAAGTTGTAGAATTTGAAGACACAATTTGAGACTTTGTGGATTTCTAAAGATGAAACAATAAAATTTTACTTGTAGAGGGTTGATGAACTGGTAAGTGCTACAAGAGTTCTTGGTGCACAAGTCAAAAAACCTAAAGTGGTAAAGGAAATTCTTAGAAATCTTCCTAATTATTATAGTGAAAATATTTATGCTATTATGGAAGTTGAAAATTTTAATACATACACTAGAGATTAGTTGTTTGGCACATTAACTTCATTTGAGATGAGATTTTTTTTTCAAAGAATGGTGCAAAATTAGAGAATGCATTCAAGACTAGAAAATTAGAAAATTTTGAAGATTTAGATGGAGATGATCTTGATAATGTGGAAGTTAACTTTGTAAGAAGAATGAAAAAGCACACTCATAAGTACAAGGGTAAATTACCTTTCAAATGTTTTAGTGGTAGAAATATAGGTTATTATGCTTTGAGATGTTGAAACAAGACTTTGAATTATAAGGAAAAGGAAAGTAAAGGAAAATGATGAAGAAAAGGTACTATGTTAGAGAAGATGTTAGTATTTTTTATGATACATTTGATTATAGAGATGTTGATGATGAATTTTTGTTTTTCTCTAAAAAATGAACCTAGTCATGTTAACTATGAAAGTCATGTGAAGGAAATTGTTTCAGAGAAAAAAGATTAAGCTAGAGGTACTTTAGTATCTTCTTTTCATATTATAAACCATAAAAACTATTGGGTTATTGATAGTGGTTGTTCAAATCACATGACTTCCTAAGAATGTAAGGAATAACCTCTTGAGTGTTGGAAAAATGTGTAAAAAGGGATACAATCTTATGTTTTAGGATGATGGATGTGAGATTAGAAAATAATATGGAACTATTATTGCTATTGGAAAGTGGATAGATGGAAATTCTATCAGCTTAAGAGTGTTTATGGTCACTATTTTATGACTCAAATTAATGATAGCATAATATGGTATATGAGAGTGTGTCACATCAATTTTAATAACTTGGTTAGAATCAATTCAATTCAAGAAATGAGAGATCTACTAAGGATTACAAAGCCTATCAATATTGTTTGCAATGATTGTCAATTTGGAAAACAAATTAGAAGTAGTTTCAAGGGAAAGGAACAATGGTCTACAAAATTGTTGGAATTAGTACACACAAACCTATATAGTCCTACAAGAGTGATAAGTCTTCAAGGTGATAGGTATTTCATGCTTTTGATTGATAATTACTCTAGAATGACATGGGTTACATTTCTTAGAGAAAATATGAGCCTCCAGGTAGATTTAAAGAATTCAAAGTTATTGTTAAAAATGACATGGATTTGAAGATCAAAGTTTGAGGTCTGAGAAAGGTAGAAAATTCACCTCCAATGAATTTAACATGTTTTGTGAGAATCATGGCATAAGAAGGCACTTGTATTCCCCTAGGACTCAAAAAAATGGAGTGGTTGAAACAAAAAATAGGACTATTCAAGAAGCTATAAGAAATATAATGAAAGAGGCTAACCTACAAGAAGTCTACTAGAGAGAAAAAATTCATAATGTTGTTTACATACTTAACAAAGTTCAAGAAAGAGATAACAATAGAAAGACTCCCTATGAGCTATGGTATTGAAGAATTCCTTCTGTCAAGTACATTAGAGTGTTTGTAAGAAAATTATATATTAGAAGAGATGAGGAAAACTTAGGAAATTTTGATGCAAGCTTTGATGAAGGTATCTTCCTTGGATATTTTACTAAAAGAAAATCATACTAATATTACAACAAAAGGCTAAGAAAGATTGGCGAAAGTGCAAGTTTCAAGGTTGATGAATATTTTAGGAATTCAATTGTAATAGATGGATATAAGTCAATTGAATCTTCTTATAAAGAAGAAAAATATATGGAAAAAGAAGTACAAAATAAAGAGGAAGAAGTCCTAGAAAAGACCACTAAGTATGTATAGAGAAATTGTTGCAAAGAACAAAACATTGGAGATAAAAGTAAAGGAATGTTGAAAAGAAGAAGAGTTGTTGATGTAGAGGTAAATTTGTGTTTAGTTTCTAAAGTTTAACCTAAGATAGTGATTGAAGAATAGAAATATGAACATTGGATTAAAAGCAATGGAAGGAGAACTTATGTAGATTGAGAAGAATGAGACTTGGGATCTAGTTCCTAGATCAAAAAACAAAACCATTATTAGAACTAAGTGGGTATTTAGAAACAAGTTTAATGAGAACGGACAAGTTATAAGAAACAAGGTGACACTTGTGTGTAAGGACTATGAAAAAGTTAAATGAATAGACTTTGAGGAGACATTTACCCTGGTTGCTAGAATGAAAGTAATAGGGATATTTTTGGCATTTGCAGCACATAAGGACTTTAAAGTTCATTAGATTGATGTGAAGACTTCATTCTAGATGGAGAATTGTAAGAAGTTTACATGGAAAAATCAAAAGGATTTCAGTTGTGAGATAAATCTAATATGTTTTGCAGATTGAAGAAGACATTGTATGGATTGAAGCAAGCTCATAGAGCTTGGTATGCAATGTTGAAAATATATTTGATACAATAATGATTTAATAAGGGTATCTTAGACATTAATCTCTAATTTAAAGTTGAGGAAGACCAAATATTGATAGTGGTAGTAGATGTTGATGGAATAATATTTGGAGGCAATGAAGCTATGTGTAGGATGCTTGCAGAAGAGATGTAAAAAGAGTTTGAGATGTCTATGTTTAGGGAGATGAATTTCTTCATTGACCTAAACTTCAATAAAACAAAGGAATATTCATTTCACAATCAAAGTATGTGAAAGAAATATTGAAAAAGTTTGGAATCGAAGACTCCAAAGTAGTATGTACTCATATGGTTACTAGTTCCAAATTGAGTAAGGATGGTGAATCCCCCAAGAATAATCAAAGCAAGTATAGATATATGATTGGTGGACTACTATATCTAACTATTACTAGACTAGATATAATGAGTGCAGTTTGTCTTGTGGCTAGATTTCAAGAACTTGAGACACATGTTGCAATAGTGAAGAGGATATTTAGATATTCAAAAGGCACTCTAGACTATGGCTTATGTTATCCTAAGGATATTTATTTTACATTGAGTGCTTACACATTTGTAGATTAGGTTGGTTGTTTGGATGATAGGAAAAGTACAAGTGGTGGTGCATTCTTTCTTGGCTATAGAGTTGTATCATGGGTAAGTAAGAAACTAGATTTTGTTTCTGTATCTACTAGTCAGGTTGAGTATATTGTAGAAACATATTGTTGCACATAAGTACTATGGATGATACAAACATTAAAGGATATCATAGTGGTGTATGATGAGCCTATTTCTATGTTTTGTGACAATATAAGTGTGATCAAAATTTTAAAGAATCTGGTGATGCATTCAACAACAAAGCATTTATCAATAAGGTATCACCTTTTGATAGAAGGTTGTGGAGTGTGAAGTGAATCTTGAATATATGTATCTACAAAGGATTAGATTTATAACATATTTACTAAGTGTCTTCCTAATCGGGAGTTGAGGCTTATTGCCCCTCCTTCTTTGAACTAGATGCATATGGAGATGCATCGGTCCAGTGGATCTATGGATTCATTCCTTGTCTAGATTGATGTTGGTGGCTACCTCTCATGCGAAGTAAGTAGTGACATTGTTGTAATATGGTGTTGTCATTGTGTAGTGGTTGCTAGTTGATTGGTGTGTACTCCTAAGAGGGAGTATTCAGAGTACTTGCAAGTATTTTGGTTCTTTGACAAAAGGGGAGAAAAATGCAAAAAAATTATCCTTTACTATTGATTTCAAAGGGAGAGAGAGAGAGAGATAATTCATGTAAAAAGAAATTATGAAAGGGGGAAAGAGTGTAATGAGTTAGTTGTGCAAGGGGGAGAAGAGAAAAGGAAACAAGTTCATAATTGTATGTTGTATTTGATGGTTTTTCACATTTTTTGTTGCCATCAATGATGAAGGGGGAGACAGTTGCAAGTATGTAGGTGTTGTAATTGATGTCAATAATATTTTGTTATGATTGGTGACAGTTGTGTAGTGGTTGAGAAGATATTGTTTATTTGATTAGTTACATTATGTTGTCATGAGTAAACTTACTAGTGTGAACCTCTGGTATGTTGGCCAAAAATTTTGTAATCCCTTTATAGATTAGAAAACTTGATTTTTCAGCCACACTTGTTGTGAGATAGAATCTATCCTCTCAAAAATTGGAGGCACCCTTCTTATTGCTTACAGAAACTAAACTATTTTAAACTTTACAATATGTACACTACACTAATCATATGGGGGGTGTGTCACATTCATGATTCTCCCTTCTTTTAGAGAATATGTTTACAATGATTCACAGTTTCTATTTCTTGATGTGATAGAAGTTTAAATAAAACCTAAGTAATAATTCCTAATACTTCTAACTTTTTAAAGCATAGTCTAAGAGTACCAGTATAATAAATATATGTAACTAGAAGGCTCACTGAGGCACAAAGTCATTATGTAGTCTTCAATGATGAGTTACACAATAAAGTAATGAGCAATGCAAAATGAAGGACAAAGTCTTCAATATAATTTATGAATAGATCCTCAAACAACATGAAAAATTATAAGCACAAAGTCTTATAGATCAGTTACCAATATTATTATCAATTTCACAACTCCAAGCAAAAGGGGTATCACGAAGTCTAAAAAAATCAAATCAATCAATAAAACACTACTAATTTAATCCAATAATAATATAAACTCATGCGAGAGACATAAGAACATTCACATTCATTGAAATTGATCCAACACAAATTTTAGTATGCAATTTATCCTTCTTTATTGAGTGAAAAATAGTTTCGGGTATGTGCAGGATCATGATGGGCCAAAAAGTGGCAATATGATGGGTATGTGGCTGATGACTTTTTTTTACCCAAAATGGATGAAACAAAAGGGGTTTTTAAAGGATATTCTTATATTTCCACCAATATAAATTATGCTTTACTTTGAATTTAATAAGTAATTATTATTCATTTTCTATTCAAATTACGACTAAAGCCCTGATTGATATACTGATTGAAAAACATCTATAGCTCTCAAATGGTATCAAATTTTTTGAATCCAAAACATGTGTCATATTCTAAGCTTCATATACTATAGGATTAAAAAAATAAAAAATTGAATTTCATGAATTTTTGACCAAGTTAAGGTGGTCATACATATGAGGTTTTTATATTTTGTAAAAGTTGTAATAAAAAATCATAATTAATTATTTACTTAGAAAAAAATTACAAAAGAATATGCATCACATCGAGACATGAGTCCTATACTTATATCTAAAATACTATAAAAAAAATATTATCATTTTATTGTGGTTAAGGTGGCCAGACAAACACCTACTTTTTTTTTCCCTGACATTTAAGTAATATTGCATTGATATTTCAAATTTTTGCCAAATAGATTTTTTTTTTAAACAAACCTAGAAGTTTAGAAACTACATTCAATTTTCTATAGATTCTATTCTTACATATTTTTGAAATAATATAGATAACTTATTCATTTTTTTACGTCAAGTTGCCTAACTCTAATTTTTCTAATTTTTTCCCCACTTAAGGGCCTATTTTTTCCATGGTGATCCTCCACATACCCTTTCACAACATTAACTCAAAGTATCATAATTTATTTACAAATGAGAAACAATTTGTTTCATTAGACCAAAAAAGTCCATAATACAATAGAATCAGGTATGTGCGAGATCATCATGGAAAAAATAGTCCCTTAAGTGGCAAAAAAATCAGAAAAACCATATTTAGGCAACTTGACATAAAAATTTGATTAAGTTATCTATATTATTTCCAAAATATGTAAGAATAGAATTTTTAGCAACTTGAATGTAGTTTCTAAACTACTACGTTTGTTTAAAAATAAATACATCTATTTGGTGAAAATTTAAAATTTCAATGAAGTAGTACTTAAATTTCAGGGAAAAAATAAGAAGTAGGTGTTTGTCTAACCACCCTAACCACAATAAAATGATAATATTTTTTTATAATATTTTATATGTAAGTAGAGGACTCATGTCCTGATTTGATGCATATTTTTTAGTAATTTTTTTCAAGTAAATAATTAATTATGACTTTTTTTATTATAGCTTTTAAAAAATATAAAAAACTCGTATGTCTAACCACCTTAACTTAGTCAAAACTTCATGAAATTATTATAATTATTTTTTAATCCTATAGTATGTGAAGCATAGAATGTGATGCATTTTTGTTCAAAAAATTGATTATCATTTGAAAGCTATAGATGTTTTCAATCGACATATCAATGGGACTTTAGTCATAATTTGAATAGAAAATGAATAATAATTACTTATTAAATTCAAATTAAAGCATAATTTATATTGGTGGAAAGGTGAGAATCTCCTTTAAAAACCATTTTTGTTTCATCAATTTTGGGTAAAAAAAAAAGTCATCAGCCACATATCCATCATATTGCCACTTTTTGGCTTATCATGATCTTGCACATACCCAACCCTCTCATATTTATAGATCAGAGAAGAGAGATAATCTAGGAAAAATCCTAACTAAATATTGAATTTTTTAAAGGTGATGTCCATGAAAGTAGGAGAACATCTTCATTTTAACATGTAATTACATTTTGCAAAATGACATGTAAAAATGTCAAGACCTATTTACATAAAGCATAGAGAAAGAACATAAACTATCTATCTCTGGAAACACAAAAATATTTATGGTTCCTTTCTATTGGCTTAGAAATCTTCGTATTTCATGATCTCCTACATTTTTGTCTCATCTGGTCTAGAAATGTAATCAATAATAGTGTGGAACTTTGAGATGAACTTCCTTGCAGTAGAAAAAATATTTTACATCTATCTAGATGAATTTTGAAATTGTACAAGGTTAACTGTACATCACAAAAAGCATCCATTTAATTCAATGAGAAGGCTTCATCTTCCACTTGTTTTTGAATATTTGAACAATCTCACTTACCAAAAGGAATGTGTGCTTGTCATCAAGAAGTTTCCCTAGCAACTTTTTAGCTTTGTTCACCATGACAATACAATTTCCTTCAACATCCTCTTGTACATATTGTACATCTTTGATGAGATTCTTGATGACTTGTATGTTATTCTTGATAGATTATTTGATCTCCACATACTTTTCCTTGTTGGGAATAACCCCAACTTCCACATAAAATTATCAATTTCATCTCCTTCATCAATTGCGAGCAAGACTCAATACTTCATTCCATTTTGTTCTACTCCATAGAGAGTGTAATTTTTTTCTTATCTAGTTCTAGCTTCATCTTGAATAGTTTACCAATCCTTTCATCTACAATGGTTATGAGTTGTGAACCTATTTATATTATTCTATCAAAACACTGATATATAGTTTTACCTTTAGAATATTATTTTCAAATTTTTGAACCATGGGTTCCTTAATAGTTATTTCCACTAGTTGCACATTCTCTACAGATTTTATGATCCTCCTCAATACTAAATCATAGTGCTAAGCCATTTCCTTATACACGTCTTTAGTCTCTTTTAACTTATCAAACTTTTCCATCAAGGATGTCAAAGATGTTTAAGCATCATCTTTGGAACTTTCATGTGTAATATTTCCAAGCTCAACTCTTGTGAAAGTGTATTGCATCTTGAATTCACTCCTACTTTATGGTGGTGCTGCAATATCCACATGTACTTGTACCCCGATTCATCCATATGCAACCTAAAGTGAAATTTTGGATTTTTTACCCTTAGGTTTTTGTGGCGATATCTCCTTAAGATATAATTCATCATGAGAGACTACTTGCTTTTTCTACTTGTATGCCTGTGATGCTAACCATGGAGGAAGGAATGAACCATTACCTTCATGCATGATTGTTAGTTCTTGTGTAGCACCTACATCTATGGGAATAAATGTGGTAGTTATTGTTAAATAGACACAAGACAACTAAGATGGGGGTGAATCAGTTGTCACCCAAATTCAAACTTAAAACTTTATCACTTATCAAATCCTTAACAACACTAATCTTTAACTAAATATAAGCATGAAACACAAAGAATAGAAAGTAAATCAACAAAATGAACACTAGATTTTAATGTGGAAAACCCAATAAGGGAAAAACTACGGTGAGGGTTAAGTCACACTATACAATATTTTCAAAAAGAGACTCACTTCCAAAAGAAGGACTCAGTATCTAAGTATAAAGGCTCAATGCCTACAAAAATGACTCACTGTCCAACAAGAAGGCTGACTACCTACATAGGATTGTACAAAAGTAGAATAAGGTTGTACAACCCAAAATTGAACTATAAAGATGCACCTATCATGTGTTGATATAATTTCGGTGATGCTCACAATTGATGCCCTTTTGATTACACCTTCAGACTCATTACTTGCTTGCCACTTCTTTTGTCTCTTTCTTATTGTCTACACAAACTTACTTCTCTTCAATACACACACGCACCCTTTTTTTTTACCACACAAAACTATTTTCCATATACACATATATATTTGATCTACATCACAAGCATCAATTAGGTTGTCCTAATTATATGAAATTCATTATAAAATATCTCCATCCTATGCATCAATTAGGTTGGCCTAATTATATGCAATTCATTATAAAAGATATCAACTTTCGGCTCTACAAAGTATTTTCAAAATGCAATTTAACTGTTAGCATAATGCATTATGTTGGCCTAAACAAGTTGGCCAAGAATAGTCTTCAATGCAAAAAGAAAACAACCATTTTGTTGGTTGCCACTATGTTCTATGAGCACTAAAGTGTGTAATATTTTGAACATGCATGCCTTTAACATCCATTAGTAGTTTCCCAAAACCGCAATCAACAATCATCATCTGAGGAGAAATGTAGACTAGAATACCGAATGGATAGCCAAAAATACCAAATTAGCCACCAGAGAAGATAAGACTATTATACACATCAATTTAAGAGTGCCAGACCAAACTACCAACATGGTGACATCAATGAAAACATATAGATAACTTAGTCATTTTTCCAAAAATCTCCCCCTTTGTCTTTCATTGAAACATGTAAGCAAAAATTCTCCTTCTTTCCACTAACTCCAACACTTTCCATTCCAACATTTTCCCCATTTTACATCAATGGAAAAGGGCACCAAAAAGGAGTGTAAACATCATGACATAAAAAAATCAAAATTATTTCCAAAAGCTTCCATTAATCTAGAATATTTAAGCATGCAGAAATTAGGTGAAGATGGCATTCTTCACCAAGAACACCTTCTTATACCTTTCTTTGAGAACTGGAGACAACTTCTTCCAATTAAAAACAACATACTCCATTTTTGTGCATGTACTCTCCAATAATCTCAATAGAATAAAATAGGTTGACCAGTCTACAATAGAACATTGTTTCTCAACATCTTCAACATCAATAAGAATTTTGGAGAGATGCTCTAACTAGACTTCAACCATTTCTTTAAGAAGCCAGAAGATCTTTGTCACATCATCTCTCTATCTTTGTGTAATGATTAGTTCATCTTGTAGTTCACCAACTCTTATCCTTTGCTTCCCTTAAAACAATTCAACAAGAACAAGATGACCTCCTTATATGTAATCCACATAAATTCACTCCATAAATCCATCCCTAGAGTTTTTATATTCTATAATTCAACTTCGCTCAACCCTAGTTCAACTCATTTCATTTTCCTATGATCATATTATTCTACTTTGACCCTTTTCAACTTCAGAGAGGTAACACCACACAAACCACCATCCATTGCTCTATTTTCTTAATGTTTTCTTGAAATTCAACGATACTTCTACAATTTCCTTCTTTCCTTTTGTAAACAAAGAAAAGGGCTTTCAGATTACTTGAATCAATGTTGGAATTTCCTTCAAAAAAAATTTAAGTACACCTCATTATTTCTTCAGAGAACCTTCCAAATACTTCAGATGCACAATTAACCAAAAAGCATCACAAATTTTTACTTAACCTTCATCGATTTTATGCAAAAGGCACAAAAGCTACTAAACACACACTTTACTTAGCACAAAAAGACCTCATTCAATCCAAATATCCCTATGCTAGCATATTTTCCTTTGATTACCTTTCCAAAACCTCATAATAGACATTCTTCACATTTCAACCATGTACTATCCTCTAGCACGCCAATCTTCTAGGGGGTTTTTATGATCTTCTAATAATGCTCCCCCTAAGACCATGTTGGGTTTAAATTTTGAATAAGTCATTTGTAATGGATGATGGTATAGAAACATCAGGAGTCTCATATTTTTCTTCTTCTACTTTCTTCTTCCAAACCTTATCCATTTCTTGCTTCATCTCTTCTTTGTCAATATTCTTTACCGGTTCATTCTTCTCTTCTAGAGTAGACTTCCTTCCTTTCTTATTCTTGCAATATTTAGATACATGTCTAGGTTCATTGCAATTATAACAGATCACACTTTTATGATTAGATGGTCCTCCAATATTCCACGATCTGCACTGATTTTCTCTATTTCCAAATTTATTGTAGGTATAGCAATAGCCATTAAAGAATTGATTGATTTTCCTTCATTAAACTTTCTCCTCATCATCCTTACTCGAGATCTCCATTTTGTAGCCTTACGTACAAACTTCCCACATCCAAAGCATTTTCTGAAAAAGAGAACCAAAAAATTGGTTTATCCTACTCCTCTATTTAGTTGCTCTATGACCATATTTGTTACAAGAAAAGAGAACACCATCAAAAGGGGGATACCTTTGTGCATTAGGTTGTCTCACAGGCAGTCTCTCTTGTAGAATTCATTCTTTATTCCCTCTTTCCTTGATTCTTCTTCACATATTTAGAACTTTCAATAGTATCAAATCCCAGGCCACCTTTGTCCTTACATGGTTTTTGTCCTGCAAGCAATTCTTCAAGTTTATTAGAGCTAGATCTAAAATTACATTCACAGATTTTAGCCTTCTCCAGTTCTACTCTTAAGTTTACTATCTCTTGCTCGAGTCTAGAACATTCATCAAACTTGTTCTACACCATGGTATTCAAACATTCCTCAATCCTCTTCTTATCTTCTACCATCACTTTCAGTCCAATTATCTCTTGTCTTAGCTCTTCACTTCTTTGTGTCTCTCCTTAAATTTCTTCACTGTTCCTTCAGTTTCTGAACACATTCATTTGCTTCATAAAGATTCTCTCTCAAATCTCTATTTTCTCTTTCCACTTTATCAAGATCTATAAGAGTAGTCTGGAGCTCTCCTTTATCATCCATTTAACCATCCTTCAAGATCCACCTCAAGTGGTTAAGCTCTACACAAGGAATCAAAATCTATGATACCAATTGTTAAATAGGTGTAGGACAATTGAGAAGGAGGGTGAATTAGTTATCACAAAAATTCAAACTTGAAAATTTATCACTTATCAAATCTTCAACCACACTATTGTGTCATTAAATATGAGCATGAAACATAGATAACAGAAAGTAAATCAACACAATGAACACTAGATTTTTACGTGGAAAACCCAGTAAGGGAAACACCACAATGAGGGTTACCTCACACTATATAGTATTTTTAAAAAGAGGCTCACTTCCAAATGGACTCACTATCCAAGTACAAAGGCTCACTACCCACAAAAAGGACTCACTATCGAACAAGAAGGCTTACTGCCTATGTAGGATTGAACAAAAATAGAATAAGGCTTTACAACCCAAAAATGAATTGGAAAGATGCACCTATCATGTGCTGATAGAGTTCTGGTGATGCTCGCAACTATTTCCATTTGGGTTACACCTTTGCACTTATTACTCACTTGCTACTTCTTCTATCTCTTAATGTCTACACTAATTTACTTCTCTTCACTACACACACACACCCTTTTTTTAACACACAAAACTATTCACCATATATATGATATATATATATATATATATATATATATATATATATATATATATATATATATATATATATATATATATATATATATATATATATATATATCTGATCTCCATCACAAGCATCAATTAGGTTGAAATAATTAGCTGCAATTCATTATAAAAGATATCAACTGTCGACTCCACAAAGTATTTTCAAAATGTAATTTAACCATTAGCATGATACATTATGTTAGCTTAAAACAAGATATATATCACACATAATTTTTTATACCATAACAAGATTATCTTATCAAGTCAGCCA
Organism: Sequoia sempervirens; assembly: GCA_007258455.2. NCBI lineage: Eukaryota > Viridiplantae > Streptophyta > Pinopsida > Cupressales > Cupressaceae > Sequoia > Sequoia sempervirens. The sequence goes on from VDFB02271358.1 coordinate 482,052,666, forward strand.
AGAATAGTCTTTAGCACAAAAATCAACAATCATTCTACTGGTTTCCACTATGGTGTACAAGCAGCAGAGCATGCAATATTATAAGCATGCATTCCTTTAACATCCATTAGTAGTTTCCCAAAACTACAATCAACAATCGTCAACTAAGGAGAAATGTGAACTAGAATAGTGGATGGATAGCCAAAAATACTGGATCAGCCACTGAAGAAGATAAGACAGTTATATGTACACTTGTTTAAGAGTATTGGACCAAACTACCAACATGGTGACATCAATGAAAACATATATATAACTTACTCATTTTTTTCAAAAGTTATAATCGATGATGTCACAGTCATCACTACTCCTAGATTCTGCAAATTTGATGTGTCAGGCAATGATTTCTTCATGAAACAATCAAATTTGAATTGAGAAGATATGTCAAATGATGGAGACAAAAAGAATAGAATTGATGAAGGATATCCAAAAGGAACATCTATACTTTGCAATACTGGTCCCTTTGTAGGAATGGAATGTACCATTGGAGGAATTATCCCTTTTAGTGTATGCAAACCTGTTAGGTGGAGGTGAAGTTGGAAAAGGAGGAAAAGGTGAAGTGGGAATAAAATGAGTGTGAGTGGTTGTGAAAATGATAGCAAATGATGTATTAGGGGGATCTTGAATGGTGTTCTCATGTGGAGACAACCACATTTCTTCATCATGCCTTTCTTCTTCCTCATCACCTTCCTCCTCTTCTCGATCTTCCTCTAATTTTTCATCATCTCTAGATTCTTCACTTTTACCTTCATCTTCTTCTTCAAATTGCTCCTCTAATTCAATTTCTTGTTCTTCCCTAGATGGTTTCTCTTCTTCCACTATTGGTGATGTATTCTTACCACAAGTGAATGTAATTTTAGGCCCTCTATGTGAGGAAGAGGAAGCAATACCTACAATATTATTGGTCCTAAACTCTTGTTTCCTTATGGCTCCTCCTTTAGATATCTCACTGTCAAATTTTATCTTGAATGATTTTAACTAAAGTCCTTTCCTTTGTAACCATTCACTAGTATTATGCAAAATGGGAGTTAGCCTCTGCTAGATGGAAGTATAAATTCTTTTTGTGAACATTGGATAAGAGGAAAGGGTTTTCTTGCTATCCCTTTCTCATCATAGTCAACATTTAAAGTATCACTAGGATCTTCGAATCCCTTAGGAAAATCTACCAGATGAAGATAAAAAATATGTTCTACTATGAGCCTGGAAAAATCCATTTTCCTGATGTCCTCCTCATCCCTACAATATGTCCATATATCTTAAAATTGATAGACATGCCTATAAATCTTTTTTATTTTTCTCTTTATTCCTAGGTAATCAAAATCAACTCTACATCTATGAGGTTTTACAGTCATGATATGCATCTCATGTATTACTATTATGGCACTGGGCACTATTTGTCTCGAGTATCTACCAATAGTAATTGAAAATTTGGTTCTTGGCTTGTGAATGGCATGTCATTCATTATACACTATTGTAGCTTGTCTACATAACTCCATCAACACCCACCTGTCAGAAGGATACCTTGGCAAGATAGCTTGTCTATATTGATAGTAGGATATTGCTTCATTGTTGTTGTTGCATACACTAGGTAAGAAGTCATATAGAACTTCAATTTAGAATGCACGTTGATAAGCTGCTCATGGATTTCATCATTGATTTGAACACCCAATAAATGTGACTCTTCTTTCTCCTAATTATTATAATGTACTCATAGATCCAATCTTGGAAAGTTGATGAAGTTGGAAATCCCTTCACTATACTTAGAAGAGTGATCATATCACAAACGTCCTCTTTAAAATCACTTTGAGGAAGGCTTTTGCGCCATCTTGAAATGTCAAGCCTTTGGGTTTTCACCCATTTTTTGTTGATCAACTACTTGGATTCATTTTGATGTCTATCATAAGCCTCTTGAGCATGTTGAATAGACATGTTTGTATATCTCTCCATGGTTGGGACTTGAAAAACCACATCAAAGAAATCAACATCCAATCTCATAAGTATCTATCTTGAAGAATTCTTAACATTTTTCTCATCTTTAATGTAGTGTGAGGGAACTTGTAATACAAATTCTGCACAATGAGCTCATACTAGAAAAAAGGCTACCCGATGAAGATTTCTATGAACAATGGCCTTCAAATCCTTTTCTAGGGTCTACTTCTTTGTCCATTTGACAAAGTCATCTATATCAAGATGCCCTATTTTTGTATCTTTAATATCATTGATCTTAGAGGTGATAATTGTTGGCATATAGGTGTCTTGATATTTGTACTTCATTTTTTCCTTCTTGATTGATTAAGGTGACTCTTCAATTGTTATTAAGTATATCAGGAAACTACTGATATTTTATAGTGAATGCCTTTGAAAATTTCTTGATAGGAGATGAAATGTGACTACAAAGAAATAAGAGATCATTCTAATATTAGGAGAACATGCATTATGGAAGTGAGGGAATGCAAGAATTGAAGTGAGAACTTTGGAGTGAGTAGGTATGAGAAATGGAGCATGAAATATAAAGTGAATGCAAAAGAAACTGAGCTCATAATACAATTTTGGAGTTTTCTATGTTTTAGTGAGAAAATCACAATTTTATATAGGGGCACTAAAATTCAGTTCCCTTACATATCTAGGAAATCCACTTTGTGTAGTAGCACATAAAAATGTCACCTCTACATGGCTTTGAAAATTCTAGAAGTACTTTTGTGCATCAACAAATATTTTTAGCGCTTCTACATCTTGAAGGACTAGGTGGAGATATATATGCACTAAAAAAAGGATGCTTATGTATTTTAGAAAAGATCATTAGTCATATGCAAGGGAAAAAAAAAATCGATACCTATGCATATTTAGGGAAAATCTTAAGTTTGTAGGAGTAGTGATTTTTCCCACTCCTACGTGTGACTAAAGGAAAAACTTGAAATACTTATGTAGTGGTGGTGAAATCAACTCCACTATAGCCAAATAATTGTCATGAGGACAAACAAAATGTATTAATAGGAAATTTAAATGTCATTACATTTTGGATATTTTGTTTTATAAAGGTAATGATTTTTCTTGCCGCTACATTTTTGTTGACTTAGCAAAATAATAAATTAGGATTATTTTGTGCTCAAACACTCAAAAAGGTAGGATGAGCTAAGATGCATCATTGATGAAAAAGGTTGATACATTAGGGGAATGTTCAATATGGAGAATGAGAAAAAGATGGAGAAAAAGACATGTAAAATTAAAATAAAACATGGGTGATGGTCATGCTAACCAAACCTAGGTAAAACAACATGAAATAAAAACCAACTCAAATGATTAGGGCATAGAAAGGAAAAATAGAAGACATAAACAAAAAATGAAAGAAAAAACAAGACAAAAATTATAATTCCAACATGATTTTAAGTAATGATCATTGCATATATTCAAATAACATTCAAAGAAAATAAAACTATAAAAAACCCCTAGCAAAGGAAATTAAAGGAAAGGGAAGAAACATAACTGAAAAAATGGAGCAAAGACACAAACCTTAGAGTTGAAAACATGATAGAAATCCATCCACAAAATCCATGCTTGGAAAATTAAGTTTCACACCAAATCGTAGAGTGGAGAGAAGAAAATCAAGAAAAACAATCATAAAAATAAGGCTAAAATGAATTTTAAAGCCATTAAGTAAAAGTGCATTAATGAACTACAAGTTCATTAACACCACGCATGTGAAGGTGGGAAAATGCAAGAGCGGTGAAAAAGCCTACTCTTGTACTTTTCAAAAATACCGAACATGAAATATGCAAAGGTATGAACAAAGCCTCCTCTTACACTTGGAAGAAAATAAGGATGTGTAGTAGCACTAAAAAGCACCGCCACTACATGTCTTAAAATTTTTCCAACATCTCATGTAGGGACACTGAAAAATAGCACCATTATATGGGGAAAAAAATTCTAACTCTTGAAATGTGAAAAATAACAAAATGCTCATTTTGAAGCCTTTCGATAAATAATGAGAGATGAGTGTTCAAGGGGAAAATTCAAGGATTAGGACCACACATAAAAGAAAATTGAAATGTTCCTTTTTTTCATGCTTAGAGTACACAAGACTACGAAACAAACAAGTTTTGTCATGGGTTATCCCTTGAGTCAAGTGTAGTTGTATTCGAGGATAATAACTAGCTAAAACTAGGGAGCTTCCTTCGATCATTCTGTGAAACAATTGAAGGTTGAAGGGAGAAGAACTCCAGACTCTAAGTTCCTTTATCCATCCATTAGGTGTAGAGTCAAGTGACTAAAACAAAGACTCTAAAATAAAGACACAAAGACTATACACTAGGAAAAAGCTATTTTCACCATGGACCTAATGCATTTTGAATGGACCTGTCCATAGTGAATCAAACTTGTCATGCATACCTTTTGGCTCTCATCTCTTATCCCACAAGAGAACTAGATCACCAACCTATAAATCATGAGACATCTATTTCTTTTCTAAGATCTTCTTCACTTGTTCGTAGTGTTTTATCATATGGTTCACCACTTGAACTCATTTCTCTTCCAACTCAGAGAGATACATGATGTGCTTGTCAACTGAATTATTGAAAGCCTCATCCTCAATGTCCTTGGAAAACTTGAGGGCAGGTAGTTCTATTGTGATGGGAACTTTAGCATTCAACCCATACAAGAGTTGAAATGGGGACATTTTGGGGTAATCCTCTCAACGCACAAATCATCATACAATGCTTCATACCATAACTGTTGATTATCATCAACAATCTTATGAATGATGATTACCATATTCTTGTTGCTTAATTCAGCTTGACCATTACCTTATGGATAATAGTCAGATGAATTTGATAGAGTAATTTCATGCTCAAAACAAAACTATGTGATCTTGCTTGAAGAGAAAGTGGAAGCATTGTCTACAACAATCTTGTTTCACACAACAAACCTGATATGATGCTCTCTTTCAAGAAATTGCATACCACCTCTAAAGTAGCATGATTTATTGGTATTTCCTCCACCCATTTGGTGAAGTAGTTAGTAGTGGAAAGTACATAGGTGTGTCCCACACTTGAGGGTGGATTCACTATGCTAAAGAAGTTAATGCCTCACTGTTAGAAGAGCTCTTCAATGATGACTAGTTTTACGGGTAGAGCTACCAACTTCAGCTTTCCTACAAACTATTGACATAGTTCACATTTATGCACCCATGAGTATGCATCTTGAAAAAGAGTAGGCCAATAATACTTAGCCCTCAAAATATTATGGACTATAACTAGTGCTGAGAAGTGTCCTCCACATGCTAAGTTGTGAAAAGAACTCAATAAATTTTCTTCCTGCACCTTATCAACACAATGCAAGAAAGTACCATTGAAGGCATGCTTATACAAACCATTGTCCCATAAGACATAATTTTTTTATTTGATCTTGATAGTTTTGTTATGCCTTGCATACACGACCCAACTTTTTGCTTGGAAAAGTTGGGAACCCCTTTTGTTTTCTTTTTGTTTCATTGTTTCCTTTCCGTTTCATTGTTTTCTTTCATCATGTTCGTGCTTTTCCATTCTTGCTTTCATCCTTTCTTGTGCCTTTTTCATTTTCTTTTTCTTTGTCGAATTCGGGTTTCAGACCAGAACTTGCACTCTACACTTTTGAAAAGTTCAAGTTCTCATTTCTATACCAACTCTGATCTATGTTTGCTTGTCATCGTTCTTTTTTCAGGATCGAGTTTTAGAATGAAATTGGCACCTAACACCTTTTACGGTTTCAAGTTCTAGTTTCATCCCAACTCTGATCTCCATTTTCTTTGTGTTTCTTTTGTTTGGTTCTAGTTCAGGTATTAAACAAGAACCAAAACAAGGAACCTTTACAAGGTTCTTATTCCTAGTTTCATCTTGATCTCAATTCCCACATCCATTGTGTATCCCTCTTTCAGGTATGGGTTTCGTATTGGAATTTAGACCTTGTACTTTTGAAGGTTCACATTCTGTGTTGTTTCCCAATCCTAATCCATACTTTACCTTTGGGTGTTCTTTGGGTTCATGTTCCTTGTCCAGTCCCAATCTCGATCCCCATCCTTTCATTTTTGTTCTTCATTGTTTATCTTCATTTCTGTGTCATTTGTTCGTCCAATTTTGTTTGACGTCATTATGTCATTTGTTTCTAGTTTTATGTCATTGATCTTTTCACCATGTCGTCTTCATCTTTTTCTAGGTTATTCATTTTAGAGTCCTCCAAAATATGATTTTTTTTAAAAAATAATCAAAATACAAAAAAAAATCAAAATAAGAAAATACGAAAAAAAATTAGAAATTAAGCATTTTGAAAATACAAAAAACCACAAAATACAAAAGTTAAAATAAATAAAAATAAATAAATAAATAAATCTTTTATTTTGAAAGATTTAAATTTTGAAAGGGTTTAAATTTTAAATAAATAAATAAAATCTTTTTTTTTTAGAAAGATATTTAGAAAAATAATAATACTAGATGAATCTTTTATTTTTCTTAAAAGATATAAAATTAAAGAATTCTTTTAAATTCAAAATTTAAAAGATCAAGGAAATAGGAATAATAAATAGATCTTTTTGAAGTTAAAAATATTTAAATATATATATTAAAATTCTTAAAAATTAAAAAAAAAATTAAAAGAGAACAAAATAAAAAAATAGAAAATCTTTAAGAAGAAGTAAAAAAGTTAAAAATTTGCACCATTAAAGAGGGTCGTGGAAAATTAAAAGCCTGAAAAAATCAATAATCTGACCCTACCTCTTAATGGAAATAAAATGGACAAATGTTGATCGGGATCTGGTTCGAGTAAAACATTGAACTATCCAAAATCAAAAGTTCATATGCCAGCTAATAACCTAATCCCGGTGGAGCAATCCTCCTCGAACTTTTGGATTGGACAAGAACTTGGCACTAGGGAAAAGGAATGGTCAAGGACTAAATGGAGACCCAAGCCCAATCCCCACAGATACACAAACAAGAATTTTAGTTCTCAGGCAAGTCCAAAGCCTGATCCCTGCAGGTACACAGAAAGAATTTTAGTTCTCGAGAAAGTCTAAAGCCTGACCCTGCATGGCCATCAGAGCTTGTGTTCGGCCTGATGCTGAGATATGATGAAAATAATGTTCTAGTTCTACTTCAAGTTCAAATCCCGCACTCAACTAATCCTGCTCCCGAGTAGTTTCCGCTTATGCATCCCGCATAGGCATTGAAAAGGGTTTGAGATGTTTAAAACCCTGCGTTCATAAGAGAATTTATCCCACTTGGGTCACATGAAATGATAAAGCCCTCCAAAATGATGAAATCCCGCTGAATCATAGAATCTCACATGGAGTGAAGGTTTGGAAGGCTTAGCTTAAAAACAAAAGAAAAAATGACTACAAGATATGTGGAATATGGATTTGTTGAAAAGGCTTTAAGAATGTATCTACGGGTTAGTTTTCATGATTAGTTTTCATACCAATAATGAATTAAAAGCTTAAAACCCAAAGAGTAATAAAGTGCAAAGAAGATAAAATAAAAACATAAAGAGAAAAATGATCTCACCCAATGTCTTCAATCTCCATGGCTAACCTCCATTACACCTTCTAACTTGCTGATTGTGTTGCCCTCAAATCAAGTGTGTGAGCAATCCTTGCCTATGCCAATGTCCTAAACAAGCTTTCAAGGATTTTTCCTAAATGCTTATGCCTATGACAAAGATGAAATGACTAAAATCCTAAATGGTAAAATGGCTATAATTCTTCTCCTAGCTCTCAAGAATTCTAATAATCATGAATCATGAATCCTAAATCCCCTCCTTATGAGCTAGCTTGTCATTTTATAGAAAACCCAATTCTGAATGGATGGTTCAGATTGAATCTCGACAAGGGCCAAGATTAAGTCTGACCATCCCTAAGTAGGGTTAGGACAAGATCCTTAAATGAAGGGTCAAGATGCAATATGAAGAGAATCATATCAGTGGTGGAGAAAATATGTGAGATAATTAATTTTTAAAATAAAGATTTTTAAAATTAAAACATAAGGTGACCCACTTTGTGAGATTTTAAAAATCACAAAGATGGAAAGTGGAATGTCCACTTATAAATTACATAATGATCTAATTCATAAGTGGGGGATTAATAAATAATTGTGGTAATTATTTATTTAAATGGTGAAATGTAAAGTGGTGTTAATAAATAATTAGTGAGAATAACTGAATGAGTTAGTGGAAATAATTCACATTATTAGATTCATGGTGGAAATAATGCAAATTAATAAATTCAAGGTGGAATGTCCACTTATGAATTAAATAATGATTTAATTCATAAGTGGAATAAATAAATAGGTTTATCCAAAATATGGATTTGAAAAACCATAAATAATCCTTTTTCAGATTATTTATCCAAAATGGACAATGAATTAAGAATGTGATGACATTTTAAATAATTTCATTTATTTAAAATGAGAGGAATGTTAATTCTGACAATTAAATAATTAAACATAATTATTCAATTTAGAAAATATGGTTTAGACATTAAATAAATCAATGAATTTATTTAATTGTGATAATTAGTGACATATTAACTAGATAACTTAGATTCATTTATTTAGTGAGGAGGAAGAATTAACGAAGGAAGACTTCAGACAATTAATGATGTATTAAATAAATAAATAAGATTTATTTATTTAATAATCATGAAGAATAAAAAGGCCATGAATTAATTAAACAATAATGAATTATTTAATTAATACTCGGACGTAGATCTAGGATATGATTAACTATCTTAATTATGCTAGGACAAAAGTTGTGAAAAAGAACTCGCAGGCCTAGGACATTTTTAAGTATCTACAGTTTGCCCCTCTTTGTCATAATGTCACTTGTCACATTGTGACAGAGAAAATAAGTCAAATTCATGCCCCAGTGAGGGTATAGGGTATGCCCTAGTGAGGGTATAGGGTATTAATACCCCCTCAGGAGATTTTTCAAATTTTGGGTCGGGGGAAAAAAAAATTGGAAAGGGTCTCGAATAGTCAATTGGATGACCAGAAAAATAGTGGCTCAGTCGATTTCCAATTCTAACATGTTTAAGGCAGCCATCGGGGTAGTTAAAGTTGGTCAAATGAGCCTCCATCAATAACCCATTTGACTTATGTCATTTTGACTTCTATAAATAGGTTGACAAAGGGGTAAAAGTCAATTCATTCTTACTATTCACCTTATAAATTTCAAGAGTGCAGAGCAAATAGCAATGCGGAGAGGATGGTGATTCCAGTGACAGAGCATTGCGGCAAGCTTGTGTGGACTTTCAGGCAGCCAAAGGGCTCGGAGCTAGTGGTACATACCTCTATTCTACTTTGTAATTTTTTCATTTTACGTGCCAAAACTAGGTGTCTAGGTGAAATAATGAATGCACTATGATGCAATTGCATTTGCATAAGCCACATTCACCTTCGCATTCGACACATTTGTTGCATCGTGATGCAAATGGGCAGCTAATTTAGGGGACACAAGGTTTTGTGCCACATTTGTAAAAAATAGCGACGCATTCACCTTTGCAAGTCGCATTGTATATTTGCACACTGCAATTGTTATTTTGTGACACAACCGATGTAATTCATGATGCATTTGAATAGAGCAACACAAGTGTCAAATATCAAGATGCATCTATGATTATGTGACGCATTTGTGTCTCCAAGTGATGTAATTGGATGTTTGTGACGCATTTGATGTGAGGAACGATGCATTCATAATTATGCGACACAATTGTTTCAGTGTGACGCATTTGTCTTTGAATTTGACAGTGGTTGACTTTGATACTTGTAAAATCTTGGATGCTTTTGATGATATTGACAGTTGTCTAGAAAGTACTAACACATTGTTCAAGTTTTTTCAGAGACAGCTTGCCCCGATTTATACTTGAGAGAGCAGACCGATGACATTTCAGTTTGTGGATCAGCTGATCCCATTGGAGCGATGACGACTGATGCAGCTAGGTTTATTCTATGTTGCCTATATGCCCGCTATTTGAGCTAATAGGGGACTATTGAATGTGTTGTGTGAGCACTGGCATTCAGAGACCTGCTCGTTCCATCTGTTGACAGGTGAGGCGACCATCACACTCAAGGATGTCTATCACATCTTACAAGTGTTAATCTAAGGAGAGCGGATCATCTATGACCCTTGCCATGGTGAGAAGACATTCAGGACATATTACCGAGATGAGGGTGAGGGCTTGGCATCTAGGGATATGAGATCCGATTGGAGTTCATGGCAGAGCACTATGCTCATTTTGATGCCTTCCTAGCGACACTGATTGGAGGTATTTTGATTCCTAACCACTGGGGACATATATTCCCTATTGGCTAGGGAGATGTCTTGGTTTGGATGAGACATGACAGGACATTCTATGCCTGGGGCCCATGCTTACTGGGGACATTGTACCATCAACTACACGAGGTGGTATACAGATGAGCGAAGAGTATCTCATGTGGCATGACATTGATGATGATCTTGGCTTGGTAGCATATTGCCATTTTTTGCCCACCTATTTAGAGGCCACAGCTAGCTGAGGGGATGCCTTATGCATATTATTATGCTGGTGCACTACAACAGACGTATATGAGTGAGACTAGTTGGTGGCAGCATTGTATAGACATGATGGTCTCATTTATCTGGCGACCATACAAAGATTGCCCATAGTGGGATGATGAGGAAAATCACCTGAGCCTATGTAGGCAGTATCAATAATTGATTGGGAGGATAGTGCAAACTTCCTTGATTATTGAGATGTATCTACCATGGCATGTCCTAAGGCAGTTCAGAGAGCACCAAGGTGTTCCTGCCGGTACTATCGAGTATGCTAGGTCATCTAGAGAGCATGCTTGGGACCCACCATTCTAGTAGCCTTTGTCGAGCAACAAATTGATGGGCTAGGAGCCTAGCCATGGGATGGAGAGGTGGGGTAGCTGATGTTGGGACCATAGCAGATTATGATTCGTGGTGGCAGGAGCATAGACCAGCACCTTTGATAGATCCTGACGGGTTGGCACCTATAGACAAGCAATCATTGATACCTCGTGTGTTGGAGGTCGAGTGAGGAGGCAGAGATGGTGGCAAAGGTAGAGGTGGTGACAGGGGCTGAGATGGTGATAGGGGTAGAGGCCAGGGGAGGGATGGAGGTAGGGATAGAGGCAGGGATGGTGGGGGTGATGGAGATGATGGGGGAGACAGTCGAAGATAGTAGTGTGATGGCCTGAGGTAGGATTGGAGGGTGCGATAGCGTGTGGCGAGGGTAGCCCTAGATCTTATCCCCGAGGTGGCCAAGGAGGGCAAGAGAGAGGAGGGGAGGGAGAGAGAGGAGGATGTGGAGGTGGCAGAGGCTAGAGGAGAGGATGTGGCCACAGAGGAGATTAGGGGAGAGGACATGGCTGTGGAGGAGATCGAAGGAGAGGAGGTCAGAGGAGAGGGCGTGGTCAGAGGAGAGGAGGTTGGAGGACAGGGGGTGGTCGCAGGAGAGGATGTGGTCGTGGAGGAGGTTAGGGGAGAGGATGCGGCCGTGGAGGAGATTAGAGGAGAGGAGGTCAGAGGATATGATGAGGAGGATGATGATGAGGATGATGCCATAGATGAGGCAGAGAGAATACTCTGATGGCAGATGGTGGAGGGAGAGGAGGAGGTACCATCCTCCTAGAGATTGCCCTTGGATGCCACGAAAAATCAGAGGGTGGTCAATTTATAGCGGCGACTGGATGAGAGCATGGCCCAGGTTAGAGCATTGCAGTTAGAGCTAGAGGTAGCTCGGGTGGAGCTAGATCAGGCCGTGATCCACCAGCAGGATTCAGCCCAGTGGTGCACACAGTATTTATCATTATGCATACGGCCTTCTAGGGATATGACCCATGAGTTAGCTAGGGTGAGCATGAGGTTGGGTCAGTATAGGACCCTATATGAGTAGGTAGTGCCTCCGGAGCGATGAAATCCTACATTGTCATGGTCAAAGACAAGGATGAGCAGTGGTCATAGGTTAGGGAGTGCTAGTGGTAGCTGGAGTCACACTAGTGTAGGAGGGTCCACCTCCTTGGGACATTTATCAGGGCACAGTTCACACCACTCATGCAGGCACACCCTGAGTCACCATTCAAAGCATAGTCAGGGGTCTATTGGGTCAGTGTAGAGGCATCCACTAGTGGTAGATCCATCTACTTCTCAGAGTCAGGAAGCAATGATGTCACAGGTGTCTGTTATCATGGAGATGATGCCTTCATTCTCAGTTCCATTGGTGGCATAGGTAGATGTTGCTATCGGTCCACCAATCAGTTCAGTGCCAGTCTCAGAGTTGTAGCTGCCACATTCTTCACCACGAGGTGATGATAAGAGTCTACCCTAGGGACATTTATGATTATTTTTGGGATATCTCTTGACTTTATCCTGTGACATTGTATATTTATGAGATGATATTATATGATGGTGCAGTTTTTGAGGTGGCCTCTATATATGTGTGTTATGTGATGCTCCTTTGATTTATGCCCTATGATATATGTGATGTATGATGTTGATTTATGATGTATCATATATGTCCTATGATGCTTATTTATGATTATGATGTCATGATGATGCCATGCTTATTTCTATATGATGATGATGATAATAGTATGTGTAATGTATTTATGTCATGGATGCAATGTTGATGATTATGTTGATGTCATATTCCTATTGATGCAATGTGTAATGATATGTATATGATTTAATGTTATTGATGATGAATGGACCTAATGCGATGCTTATATGATCATGTATGCACTTATATTTTTGTATGTCATAGGACATCATCGTGAGATGGATGAGAGAAGATGACCAGGCCAACAAGAGAAGATGACTAGACTAGAGGAGATGCATGTTAGTTCCTAGACTGAATCCTTCAAAGCTTTACCATATGACTTTAATATTTATTGCTCTTAATCATCATTGGGAAGATTTTTGTGATGACCAAAAAACACCATGATATGAAATAAATCAAGGTGTGCAAGGTTGTATCATCACCCAAGACAATCAGTCATAGCAAAAGATGATCATGACTCAAACTAAGAGTGTGATTTCCCTAGTGTTTTTGTCATAACCAATCCACAAGCATAGAAAGACAAGCAGGACAAATCATGAAACGTCGTTTCTCTAAATCCTGTTTCTAGGATATCCTTGAGAAACTAGCAACATGACTATCAAAATAAAAAAATAAATCCCTTATCATGATATATCGTTGTTTTTCTTAAATCCCTAAATCAGGATCTCATTGAGAAACTAATAATCATGCATGTCAAAATTTCTAGACAAACATCATGATATGTTATGGCTTCTCTAAATCCTATTGTTGGGATCTCATTAAAAAACTAGTAGCATGGTGAAAAGCCAAAAGACAAGATAAGATAATTATGATATGTCATTTCTTTTCTAAACCCCATTGGCAGGATCTCGCTGAAAAGCTAGTACCATGATGAAAGCCAAAAGACAAGTGCCAAGTGTTTTCCATGTGTGTCTCGACTCTGAATGTTTAAGATGTCAGGTTTGATGATGTTGAGATGCCTAGGTGTCATGTTTTGTCAATGCCATACCAAATTGCCATACCTTGTTTTAAGAGTTTTCCCATTTGGAAAATGATTTGTCTTGACCAGTGTAGTGTTATGAACCCTGATGGAATGACCTAGTGCGGCCTCGAGGGCTCATCGATAGATGGCCTTGCCTACATCATGCACTCAGGGACCTCGTAGTTCGACATGACCAATGATTTTTCTTGATGGAAAAATATTGCGCCATGATTTTATTTTGATGACCCTACCAAGATTGACCTAATGTCTCAAGTACTCAAGTATGAGTCTTGCCTACATAGCAAATGCACAGAAACAATGTAGTTTGGACATGACATGGACTGACTGACATGATTGACTTTGACTCCATTTTTAGGATTGTGACATTGATTTGGATGTTTTTGTGTTTTTGACATGTTTCGGTTTCTTTGGATTTCTTCAGGACATTTTTCAATTCATGGGCCTTTCTTCAGGACATTTTGTGATGTTTTTGGTCTTTCTTCAAGACTTTTTGCAATGTTTTTGGTCTTTCTTTAAGACATTTTGCAATTTTTAAATTATGTGTGACATCCACTGCAATTACATAATAAACATTTTTCCCCCATTCAGGTCCAAGACATAGTCAATTTTGAGGGATATGAAATGGATGTGCCTAGAGTACAAGATAGATAGTATAGAGGACTTGATGTCAAACATTATCAACCATGAAGGGAAGGGTAATAATGTGGTAGCGATGGAAAACATATTTCATCCTAGGCCATATTAGATAAGGTAATATTAGATGGTAGAGCAATGATTGATTATGCATGGTGCTTGTTTGCCAGGTTTTCAACATCGTACTTATCCAAAGTGTCTGTTTTCTAGGTTTTCACCGTTGGATGAATTATTTCTCTTTACTATTTTCGTCATTTTTCTATTTTTTTTGCTTTTTTACTGTTTTAGCCTGATCTCCTAATGCTATGCATAAAATTTTCAGAGATGTAAACTATTTATAGGATCGATCAGTTGTTCCCCATCTAGAGTAGCCAATTGATATGCTCCAGAACCAAAAGAGGATATGATAATGTATGGACCCAACCAATTTGGTTCAAACTTTCCCGACTTTTCTCTATCAGCCTGATTTTTGGGGTTCTACATGAGGACTAAGTTGCCAATTTCAAATTTCCTAGTCATAACCTTCTTGTTGTAGTTGTGACAAAGACAGTTCTAATACGCCTGTAGATGATTCATGGAATTTTTCCTTCTTTCTTCTAACATTTCCAGCTCTGTTAGATGCTTTAGGGAGACTCGTAAAGAAGGAATTTCAACCTCAATGGGAAAGATAGCCTCAGCCCCAAAGACTAGGGCAAATGGAGTAGCTCTTGTAGGAATACGAATGCTTGTGTAGTAAGCCCATAGAGCAGGGTTGAGTTGGATATGCCAGTCACGGCCAGCATCATTGACAGTCTCTTTGAGGATTTTGACAATGGTTTTATTTGATGCCTTAGCTTGACCATTTCCTTTTAGGTAATATGTAGATGAAAAATGATGTTGGATATGGAATCATTCACATAACTCTTAAATGTCTTGGTTTTTAAATGGACATTCATTGTCAATGATAATGGATTGTGGAAGGCCATACTAACAAATGATGTAATTAAGGATGAACTTGGATATTTCTTTGCCAGTTATGTATGTCAGAGGGATGGCTTCAATCCACTTTGTAAAATACTTAGTGGCAGTGATGATGAATTTATGGCCATTGGATGAGGTCGGATGAATCTTACCCATGAGGTCGAGTCCCCATTGAGCAAAAGGCCAGGGAGAGGTGATCGGCCAAAGTTCCTATGCTAGAGCATGGATCAAATCACTGTGAATCTGACATTTACAACAAGTCCTGACATATTCTATTGCATCCTTTTCAATGGTTTGCCAATAGTACCCAAGTCTTATTACCTTTTTGGCTAGAGTAGGACCACTCGAATGAGACTCGCATATACCATTATGTACTTCACATAAGGTTGTACTTTCTTCATTAGTGTCGAGACATCTAAGGAGGGTGTCATCAAAGCTACAACAGTAGAGGGTGTCATTGACGATGGTATACCTTGCAACTTTTCATATAAAAGACTTCCTTTGGTTATTGGACAGGTTCATTGGAAGGGCTTGAGACTTAAGATATTCATAAATATCCTGGTACTAGGGAGACTCAGGACCAACAATTTCATAGACCATCTCAGATTTAGGAATGTCATAGGCGGGAACTAGTAATTATTCAATTAGGAATTCCATCTGAGGCGTGTTGCTTGGTATGTCGAGTAGGGAGCCTAGTGTAGCCATTGCATCTACCGCCTTGTTCTGCACTCTCAGAATTTGTTCAAAAGTTACCATATGAAATTATGTTTGGAAACTATCCACCATCCATTTGTAGGGCATCAACTTCTCATCTTTTGTGTCATAGTGATCATGAACTTGGTTGATGACAAGTTGAGAATCCCTGTAGACATGTAGTGTTCTGATTTTCCATTTTATTGCAATTTTTAGTCCTATAACTATTGCCTCATATTCCACCACATTGTTGGTGTATGGGAAGGCAATGCGGAAAGACTTAGGAAGGGAATCTCCTTAAGGGGTGACGAACAAGATTCTTTCCCACAATCCATGATTTGTGTGTGATCCATCAAAATAGAGTCACCAAGGTACCTTTGGTTCTGTATGGAATATCGACTCATTTGGAAAATCCACCACTAATGGGTGATCACTTTGTAAGGGTGCATCTGCCAGCTAGTCCACTATGACTTATCCTTTTATTTCCTTTCTTTCTACATATTGAATGTCATATTCGCTCAAAATCATGACCCATTTTGCTAGACGTCCTGTTAATGCTTCCCGACTCAACAAATATTTGAGGGGGTCAATATTTGCTATCAAATGCATCTGATGGTTTAACATATAATGTCTTAGCTTCTGTGCTACAAAGACCACGACTAGACAAGCTCGTTCGATTGGTGTGTAATTCAGTTCATACTCGACCAATGTTTGACTGAAGTAATACATAGCCCTTTCTTTTTCTTCTTGGTTGTTATGTGCTAGTAATGCCCCTAATGCTGAATTAGTTGTTGAGATGTATAGGATCAATGGTCTTCCATGAATGGGAGGCATGAGGACTAGTGTTGACAGTAGGTAATACTTGATTTTTTGAAAGGCCTCTTGACATTTATCTGTCCATACAAAGGGCATACCTTTGTGCAACAGATATTGGAATGGGTGACACTTGTCAGCCAATTGGGCTATAAAGTGCTAAATAGATTGTACCCTGCCTTGTAGAGTTATGAGTTCACTGGTTCCTCTAGGTGGAGGCGTGTCTATGATGGCTTTTAATTTTACTAGATCAACCTCAATGCCTCTTCGAGAAACTATATATCCCAAGAGTTTACCTGATGTGACACCGAAAACACATTTCTTAGGATTTAGCCAGACTTTGTATTCCTCCAGTCTCTTGAAAATTGTATCGAACACCCTAAGATGATCTTTCCTGGGTACTGTTTTAGCCAATAGGTCATCTACATAATCTTCCATTGTTTTATGCATCATTTCATGGAAGATTGTGGTCATAGCCCTTTGATATGTGGTGCCTGCATTTTTGAGACCAAATGGCATGACATTCCAATAGTATGTACCCCATGGGCAAGTAAATGTTGTTTTGTGCTGGTCTTCAGGAGCAATGCAAATCTAATTATAGCAGAAGAAACCATCCATAAGGAACAACATCCCATATCCTACTGTGAGCTCAACTATGATATCAATATTTGATAAAGGAAATTCATCTTTTGGGCATGCTTTATTTAGGTCTCTAAAATCTATAAAGATGGGGATCAGCCCATTTGGCTTTGTTACTGGCACTAGGTTAGATATCCATTCAGCATAGTCAATAGACCATATGAATCCAGTGTTTAGAAGTTTCTTTAACTTGACTTTGACCAACAAAGTGACCTGAGGGTGCATTTTGCGTAACTTCTATTTGACTGGATTGGCATTACGCAATAGTGGCAGATGGTGCAGAACCAATTCTGGGTCCAATCTCAGCATGTCAGCATAGGACCATGCGAAATTGATTTTACACTCTACAAAGAATTTATGAAATTCTGGTCTCTCTTCTTCAGTCAATGATGCAACAAAAAGGACCATTTTGGGGTCTTCTATAGTTGATATGTTATCCTCTATGGTGTCTTCTATAAGCATAGCTGATTTCTCTTGTTGTACAGGAAGAAAGTCTAGTCCTCCATCCTTGGGCACCTCAGAGAGGTTTTCACCCATAGATACATCCTTTGTTTTCACTATTTTATCGTCAAAAGATGCCTTTCGATTTTCACCTGGAGATGTTTCATTTTTTATTTTATTTTGATTCTTACTTTTGTGACTGGAGGATGGAGCATTCTCGCCGAAGTATGCCACACAATATAAATCAATGGCAAACCCTGACTTATGGTCACCACT
Organism: Sequoia sempervirens; assembly: GCA_007258455.2. Taxonomy (NCBI): domain Eukaryota; kingdom Viridiplantae; phylum Streptophyta; class Pinopsida; order Cupressales; family Cupressaceae; genus Sequoia; species Sequoia sempervirens. The sequence goes on from VDFB02271358.1 coordinate 482,070,719, forward strand.
GGGTATGCCCCCGCATAATCCCATAAATTCTGCAATTGCCTCATCATTCTAAAATGTATCTAGGATTGGCGGGCCTTGTTGGTCCCAATCGACTAACTAGGGATAAATTAGGGAAATGCCATCATCCTTATTGGTGAATTGAGGGGAGGATGTGGAAAGCATGCAAAAAAAATTAGTAGCGTCATAAATGAGATTATCATCATCCAACTCCTCATCGGACTCTATCCAATATTCTCCTTCACTAGTCTCATATTTGTTGGGAAAATAGGGGTTGAAGGGCCTAGAGTCCTGGTCGTCAGTGTCTTTTGGTATCTCAAATGGGTTGCATGGGGGGGGGGGGTTCAAATGGTGGATTTTGTATGTCATGGGGAGTGGTAATGGGACCTTGACTATTTGGTGCTTGCTCAATTTTAAATGTTTGCCAAACTCTTTGTTTAGAGGTCATTTCCCCTACTTCGGCAAACAAATTGCCAAGGTAGTAGTCATTTAAGGATTGGTCTAAGTCAAATTCCCCCTCTTGGGGGTCAGTTCAGTTGGGGTTTTCCTTAGCAGCCTCGACACTTTTTGAAGCATGTACTCGCTCACTTGAAAGTCTAGTGGTATGTTGATCATCATTGTCGGGTGATCCAAACCCTAATACCAGGTATTTTGGTATTGGGAAAGGTTCTATGGGCTCTCTTCATCCCATTTTATTTCTGCCTAGACCACTTGTACCATTGTAGCCTTTAGCCTTCATTATGTCATATCCCTTGCCATATTTTTGAACTGGTAATGGGGGTAATGCAACATCTTTATAGATCCATCCTGTTATGTTAGCAAGGTACTCGTTACTCATATCTCCCCATTTGATAAAAAAATATTTTTGGTGGAACCTTTAAGGTCTCCTTGAATTCCATTTTGAAACATGGCCGACCATATGCCTTTGGAGGCTTAGGTATTGTTGCTATGTTGTATGATGTATGTAGTTTGAACTCTCCATAGCCAAGATCCTGGATCTTGATAGTGGATTAAGCTTTAGGGTTTGTGGAAGGGGGTGATGTAGCAGAAGACATGGGTGGAGCTGATGTAGAAGGTGATATGAGTGTAGATGGGTCGATGTAGTTAGATGACGAGGAGCTAGGTGCTTCTTGGTTAATAGGCACTTGATTTTCAAAAATACCCCTTAGATCGGTACAACATTGGAAAGGACCGAGGTCCCCGTATATGGTGATTTTTGTGCCATAAAATGGAAACATTAGGCATTAGTGATATGTGGATGGGACAAATTTTAAGGCATGAATCGAGGGATGGCCAAGAAAGATGTTATATGGTAGTTATAAATCCAGGACTTGACAGGTTGTGTCCACAATGATTGGTCCCACTCGGATGGGTAGAGAGATAATGCCACATGAGGAGCGTTCTTCATCATCATATGCTTTTATCACTATGCTCTTTATTGGCTCCACACATGCATCAGAGAACCCCAGAGCCTTGACCACTTTGAGGGAGCATATGTTCAATCCTGCTCCTCCATCTACTAAAACCCGTCTAACTTTCTGCTTATGGACAAAAGTCTCTATGTGCAATGCATCATTGTGGTTGGTCTTGGTTGATGAGTAGTCTTTATCTGAGAAGGTGACATGGTGAGGCATGGTGAGATATCCCAACATGGTTTCAAATTGGTCAACATCAATGTCCTTGGGGACTAATGACTCTTGCAAGGTTTTATCTAGTATGTCTTTGTGCGTGGGAGAGACACGAAGTAGCTCAAGTATAGATATTTGTGTGGGGGTTTTTCCTAGCTAGTCGATGAGGTTGAACTGACTTTTGGGTTGTCCTTGTTTTGTGGCCGAGATAGGTTTTGGTTGGTTAGCAGATGGGCCAGGTATTGTGATCTTGGGTTGTCTAGAGGGAGGAGGACCAGCTATGGTGACCTTGCCACTACAAGTAGTAGCATTACAATGAGGTGCTCTCTTGACCATAATGGTATTAATGTATTCCTCATTGGTTTGAACATTATTTATAATAGGTCTACCTGAATAGTCGTATTTAGCATGAGAAAAACTTACATGATTATTGTTTGTCTTTGGACTTGACGTGGAGGCCTTATGAGAACCATGATCCTGCAGTGGATTTTTGTGAATAGTATGATCTGAGTTAGATGCAAATTGTTGTCCACCGACCTCGATGACATGACTTTCGATAAGGTCTTGTATCAAATTTTTTAGTTGTCGACAATTAGAGGTTGTATGTCCTTTCGCTTGGTGATACTCCCAAAATGCATTGTCATTCCAACATGCTGGTTTGAATTGTCCTGGGTCATATGATTTGGGTTCTTGCAGCATGATGACCCCATTCTAGAGGCATTTCTTGAGGGCTTCTTCAATGGGTTCCCCCAAGGGAGTGTAAGTGCGACCCTTGGGGGATTGTCTTATTTGACGGTATTGTCCTTGATTATTTTGGCTACCTTGGTTGTTTGAAGGTACATGGGTAGGGGGTGTCAATGTCATTATTGGTGTGTTTTGTGGTTAAAACCCCTTTAGAGCCAATACAAGACCCATAGTGTTCACTGCCTTGGCATCGACAATGCCATCATTGGTGACATGTTTATTCTTAGCCCAATACTTATTCCTGTCAGCAGAAGGATTTGGACTTGCATTTATTTTTTTAAGACCATATTTTAACCTTCCCTCAGTAATAAGAGCTTTCTCAATTTGGACGCCTCATTTGACTAGGTCCGCGAAGGTTGTACAACAATGAACTCGCAAGCCATTTCTTAATGGGTCTAGAAGTATTTGTACAAACATGTCAACCTTCTCCTTTTCAGGTATGTCTATGTGGCTACAGCTTGCCAAACCTCTCCATTGTTGGAAAAATGGGATAAAAGTTTCACCAATGTCTTCTTGTGTAAGTGTGCATAAACTAGTAATGGAGGTGTCTGTGTCAATGTTATAGGCATAATTTTTTATAAATTTTCCTACAAGTTCTTTCCATGTTTTTATCCCCTTCAAAGTGGAGAACCATTCAAGTGTGGGTCCTATTAGACTTTTGGAGAATATTCTCATTAAGTAAGTGTGTTCATATGTGATGTCCATGCAGTTGGTTATGAATTCTCGGACGTGTTCAATAGGATTCATCTTTCCCTTGTATTTGGTGAAGTTTGGGGCCACATATCTAGGAGGAAATGGCAGCATGTATAAGGTTGTGTCAAAAGGATATAGACATAGGTCATATGACATTGGTGGTGTTTTGTCGGCTGGTTGGATGTTTTCCATCTGTTTTTTGAGGTCTGCCATCCTAGCTCTCAAGGCATCTATATTATGGGATTATTGGTCACATCACATGGGAGTGATGTGTATCCCCTAAGTCCCCATTGATTGTGATAGCATGTTCAAATTTGGATGTGACATTTGTTGCTATGACATGTATGACATGTCTTCATTTGATGGTTGTTGATATTGCTAGTTTTGATGAGGGATGTGTTGTGTGTGGACCTGTGATGAATATGTGGGGATGTGCGATCCAGCCATATTTGTTGATATTTGGGGAATCTAATAACCTTGACTATTGTGGTGCCCAAGGGTATTCATTTGTTGTGTCATTTGAGTGCCTTGTCCATATTGGAAGAATTGTCTATGTGGGATGTTGGTATTTTGTCCTTGGTATTGTCCATGCGGGATGTTGTTAGTATGTCCTTGGAATTGTCCATGCGGGATGTTATTATGGCCTTGGAATTGTCCAGGTGGGATGTTGGTATTATGTCCTTGGAATTGTCCATGTGGGATGTTGGTATTTTATCCTTGTAAGGCATTGATGTTCAATTGTGACAATGTGTTAACAATTGGTTTGGGACCTCTAATAGACATACGTCGTTTAGTTCCTCCAAAGGGGTTGAACGAGGTTCCAACATAAGGATTGGATGATGTTGTCCCTATGGTCATAGATGAAGTCCCAAATATGGGGTTTGAGGAATTTTCCCCTATTGGTGTTGACCCTAGGGTAGTTCCAACTATTTGTGAAGATGTCATTGTCATTGTAGGCATGGATTGTGATATTGCTTGTGGCATGGTGGGTGTTCCTCTGATAGATGTTGCATTGATTGAGTTGGAGGTGTTTTGACTTATGGTGCCACTAGATGTAATATTGATGGTGTTTGTAGCAATTTGGGTGGTGACAATAGTGTTAGTGTGGGAGGCATTGTTTGTGTTTTGTTGAGGTATCACGTTTTGTGTCGTGTCATCTAAAGGAGAAGGTCTTATAGAATTGATGTCAAATCCTCTTGGTAAATTTTTCCAGTGGTCTAAGAGCATAGCAAGATATCTGTGAGCATCGTTCAAGACCAAATCCTCTACAAATGATGCTACATTAGGATTTTGGGTTGGAGCCTTTAAATCCTCAGCTATTACTTACCCATTATGGTCTCTTTGTATGAATGGTTCAAATGGATTTTGAGAGGATGTTGGTAGGTTCGTGGAAGATTGTATGTTCGTGTTAGTGAACAGATTGTTAAAAGTCATGTCTTGGTTCATATCATAGGTGTTGGTGTTGATGTTGGTATTGAAGTCTTGTCCAAATTTTTCCATTTTTCTTTTCTTTCTTTGAAGTCTTGTTTCAACCATAAAAGAGAATTGCTCAAATGAGGATAATGATTATGCCAACTATTCTATGTTTTTGGTGTTTTTGTGATAAGCATGACAATGCAAGGTGATTACGACATTTTTCTAAGGAAAAGGTTTATGCAAGATGACAAGATTACCAAAGAAAGGTATCAAAGGTGAAGGCGACACTGATGCCTAAGGTGACAATGTTGATTAATGCAAGGTAAGAGAAATTGTCTAGGTGAAAAATGAAGACTAGGGTGAACAATATTTTTGGGTATTTTTGGATTTTTAGGCATAAACTATGCAAAGTATGGGCTAAGATGAATATTGTTCACCCTAGTCTAAACATAAAAACAATGCACTAGTCTTTTCCTTAGTGTAGTACACATTTCATTTTTGGTACAACTAAAAAGAACTTGCATTTTGCTATGATTGAATGTGTTTGCAAAATGGTAGGCGAGTATGTTCTCACCTTGTGAAAACTCGGTGATCAGAAAACTAGACCCATTTTTATCTATTTTTACCATCATGATTTAGTAATTGAAGTATCCTCTCCCCTTGTGCTTTTGAGTGATCTTGAATGCAAGAGAAATGGTGACTAACTCTAGAATTTGGGCCTGTTCTAGTGGGAAAAAATACTCACCCCAAGACAACTCATACCGGTAGCACCCTGACACCCAGGGACTTCCAGTCGGTATATAAAAGTGGATTCTTGGGGAAAGCCCAAGAATCATGCGTATGGTTCCAATGAGATGGATCTGAAAGGGGACTCTCACTACATGGATCGTGCCCTATGAACAGAATGCCCGAATTAAACACCTCTTGTTTTAGTATCCAACCGTTCTTTGGCAGTTGCTTGGTATAGTGCAGGGTACAATATCATGCCCGAAGACACTCACTATTGATCCCCTTGAGTAGAGATAGCAGTTCTTGGGAAGTCATTACCCAAGAATTTGAAGTTGGTGTGCTCGAATGACGTTAATGAGCAAAATGCAAGTTCTTTTTAGTTGTACCAAAAAGGAAATGTGTACTACACTAAGGAAAAGACAAGCGCATTGTTTTGATGTTTAGCCTTTGACATTGGAACCTGCAAGACCACACATTAGTAGTTTGAATGTTTGTCTTTGGCCCATGAAAGGTAACCACCAAATGCTGTAATACTTGATTAGTAACACAAAAACCTATGCTAAGCCGAATACCAAAAATAACCAGAATACCAAGAACAATGAAAATAACTAGAAAACTTTACCAGTCAATTGCGTCGCAATAGAGTGAATGCGTCGCTATGCCTGTCGAATGCATCATGACAGAGCATATGCATCACTTTTCTTATCAGATGCATCACGAAAAATTGATTGCAACTTTCTAGTGTGCGGATGCGTCGTGATGCATTTGATGAGCCATGCTTAAAAAAAACATTGTGTTGTTCCATACCTGTACCTACAAAAATGATAGGAAAAAAGAAAACACCAATTTGTGCCGAAAACTGACAGAAAACAGAGAAACATAATCTGCAAAAATGCAATTAGTATGGCGCAAGACTATAATGTGAGGGGAGACAGTCAGTACACAATATTAGCAAGAAACCAAAGTATTGCTAGGTGAATGTGTCACATAAATGCAAATCTATCATGGTAAATCATATGCATTGTTTGAAGAAGCGTATGCGACTCTACTTTTCAATTGCATCGTTTTGTGTTGCAGATGCAGCTCAGTAGAGCGTTTGCATCATTTTGGTTCTCCCATGCATCACAATGCTTCAGATGCATCACAAGAAGTGTCAAATGTGTCGCTTCGTACCTGTACCTGCAAAAGAAAACATAGAAACCAAGGCGTATAGAATCCAAAGAAAATAATATGTTTCACGTCAGGTTCACCAATGTATCTACGGGTTAGTTTTCAAGATTATTTTTCTTACCAATAACGAATTAAAAGCTTAAAACCCAAAGAGTAATGAAGTGCACAGAAGATAAAATGAAAACACAAAGAGTAAAATGATCTGACCCAGTGTCTTCAATCTCCATGGCTAACCTCCATTACACCTTCTAACTTGCTGATTGTGTTGCCATTAAAATGAGTGTGTGAGCAATCCTTGCCTATGCCAATGTCCTAAACAAGCTTTCAAGGATTTTTCCTAAATGCCTATGCCTATGACAAAGATGAAATGACTAAAATCCTAAATGGTAAAATGGCTATAATTCTTCTCCTAGCTCTCAAGAATTCTAAGAATCATAAATCATGAATCCTGAATCCCCTCCTTATGAGCAAGCTTGTCATTTTATAGAAAACCCAATTCTGAATGGATGGTTCAGATTGAATATTGACAAAAACCTAGAATGAAGGGCCAAGATTAAATCTGACCATCCCTAATTAGGGTTAGGGAAAGATCCTTAAATGAAGGGTCAAGATGCAATATGAAGAGAATCATATCAGTGGTGGAGAAAATATGTGAGATAATTAATTTTTAAAAATAAAGATTTTTAAGATTTTTAAAATTAAAAGATAAGGTGACCCACTTTCTGAGATTTTAAAAATCACAAAAATGGAAAGTGGAATGTCCACTTATAAATTGCATAATGATCTAATTCATAAGTGGGGGATTAATAAATAATTGTAATAATTATTTATTTTGGTGGAATGTAAAGTGTGGTTAATAAATAATTAGTGAGAATAAATAAATGAGTTAGTGAAAATAATTCACATTATTAGATTCATTGTGGAAATAATGCAAATTAATAAATTCAAGGTGGAATGTCCACTTATGAATTAAATAATGATTTAATTCATAAGTGGAATAAATAAATAGGTTTATCCAAAATATGGATTTTAAAAACCATAAATAATCCTTTTTCAGATTATTTATCCAAAATGGACAATTAATTAAGAATGTGATGATATTTTAAATGATTTCATTTATTTAAAATGAGAGGAATGTTAATTCAGAAAATTAAATAATTAAAAATAATTATTCAATTTAGAAAATATGGTTTAGAAATTAAATAAATCAATGAATTTATTTAATTGTGATAATTAGTGACATATTAACTAGATAACTGAAATTCATTTACTTAGTGAGGAGGAAGAATTAACGAAGGAAGACTTAAGACAATTAATAACGTATTTATATATTTAATAATCATGAAGAATAAAAAGGCCATGAATTAATTAAACAATAATGAATTATTTAATTAATAGACAGATGTAGATCAAGGACATGATTAAATATCTTAATTATGCCAGGACGAAAGTGGTGAAAATAGAACTCACAGGCTTAAGACATTTTTAAGTGTCTTTAAAGAACTTCAAAGAAAACATAATTCCCAAATGGGAAAGTCGTATTCCACAACATTACAAGAATCCTCCATGCTTGCACAGTGAACTATTAGAGAAAACGTCATGAGGGATATCTTCTCATGGAACGCAATGATTGTAGTCACGTGCACAAAATGGAGTTCGCTGAAATGATTTTAAACAAGATAAGGGTAGACATTGCTAAAAAATATGGAATTACTTCGGAGAAGGGCACACAGGCTGTTCATAGTATGTCTCAAAGACTGGTCATCTCATGGAATGCAAACTTTTAGGCCACGTAAGAGTAGAACAGTGGTCTCATGGAACACAATGTTGCAGCATGTACACAAAATGAATTGGTGAACAAAGGCATTCGAAACTTCAAAATCCAAATACTGGCAACCTTTTTGTTTAATGTCTTCCATGCACTACTCCAGAGGGATGCCTTCCCATGATATTCAATGATTCTAAGGTCTGAAGATAATAAATCGATTAAATGGCTGCATCAAGATGGAAGATTTGGAACATAGTATCGACATCCATTAAAGCACAAAAGAAATAAGCATTCAATCAAATGTTAAAGTTGAAAATTGCCCTAGTTTGTAGGCACTAAAAGTATGAAAGGGATATCAAAATTTTATGCAATTGTCTAGTGGCAATATAGGTAAAATTTGAAACATAGACAAAGGACGTGAACTGTGTGACAAAATTCCTCAATGTAGACAGTTCACATGCAAATGCAATTGGTAGTTGTGACTGCCTCCTGGTTATGTAGGAAATTGGTGGAAAACAAAAGACAAAAGGCTTTGATATGTTAGCCATTGGAATAGACCCAACATCATTAATGTATCAATTTATCATAAGAAGGTATCGATAAAAGTCTGAACTTGATTATTTAGTCAATATGGCAAAATGCAGTTTTAGAAGCTCAAATGATTATTAGTGAGGAATTGATATAGTGGGATGTATGAAGGGATTCTTTGGAGAAGGTACCTAGGGTCAGGAAGCTGAGAGCATGTGTTGGGGATTACTGGGGAAGAGAAAGAAAGTCTTTATCAAAATCAGGAGACGATGTGTCCTAGGAAAATGGGAGATTGGTTAATGACCTGGGCAAGAACATTGTTAGAAAAATTGATTCATAGGATTAAATAGCATTTGAAGACAGATAGGAATGACACTTAAGTGAAACCCTTATAGACATGTATACAATATATGGGGGGATAAGTAGAGAATGTGATCTATTTAACATGAAGCTTAAATTCAAGGTCTTTAATTTTCATAAATTTGAGTATTTGTATTGAGTTCTTTTATGAGGTGAATTGATAGATTGTCCATTTTGTGATTTTTAGGTACCTTCCAAGCTCAGGGTCGAACATAGTCAGGATGATAAATCCATGAAGAACATGATTTATAGTGTTATTTTATTTCTAATAATTTAAAATGATATTAAATGTGAAAGAGGATTTATCATTATTTTAATAAAAGGAGTTAAATCTTCATTATATTTTCATTTAATTGGAATAATTTGGATTAGTTAATTTATTGAATTAATTATTAATTGATTCATTTTGTGAGTTCATTAATGCATCAGTATTTTTGAAGGAACTTCTATAGATTGGAAAATTTAGCAGATTGCAATAATGATAAAAGATGAAAAAGAACTTTAAGCTTATTTATACAACAAATATGCAAAGGGGATACTTTTAGAAAAATCAATGACCTAGAAGAATGCTAAAGTATGGTGGGCCCATTTGAGGTGATCTACAAGAAAGGATGTTGAATTACATTGTGCAAAAAGAAAAACTCTGAGTCAAACTAAAAATTGTATTTGTGAACTGAAGCTAACTAATGTCAACCAAGATCAAATAGAGAGCTAAAATAGAATAATTGATTGCTAAAGCTTTTGATTAGATGTTTGAGTAGAAATTATGGAATTAGCGATCTATTAATTGTAAAATTTGTTCACTTTAAAGGAGTTAGGATTTTAGAAAAAAGAGTTATACATTTTGCTTAGACTTTATTAAAGTTAGCAGTAGAATGGACAATGGAGTTTACTTCATTTTTAGTTAATTGAGTGAATTTGGAGACATTGGTTTCTGTACACTGGTGAAGTTTTCCAAAATTGTAAATGTTGCCTATTTGTTCCCTACATAGAAGCAAGTAGAGTAAAACCTACTTTAAGTTGTATTCTAGAGTGATATTTATTCATTTAATCATTTGATTTGAATTAATTCAAGGAATGAATAAATTTTATCTTTTCTTTTGTTTGAAATGGTGATTTACGATATGATGTTGAAGTTTGCACTGTGAATGAAGGTTCAACTTTGTATTTATTACATGTTGACTTATTCTACAATTTAGTTTAGGAAATTACTTGGAGAGTAGTAGGTTTGGTTAACTAAATGAATCAACATTCTTCTCTCTCTTGTGTCCCTAATCTATCATTTTCCTTTCTTTTATACCCTGGTTAGAGTAGTTTTAGATAGGAGTTCAATTTTGCAGCAACCAAGAAGCTCAATAACCAACATGCTTGTTGAACATTACAACCTCATTGACTGCTCAACAAAATAGTAACATTGTGACCCAACATCTAGGATTGTGGAAGGTGATCGATTTAACGATCATTTATCTTTTTCAGGAGAGGTAAGATGATTGCATCCTACCTGCATGTTGTTGTGTTAGTTTGGCCATCATCAAAACTAGTTCTAGAAGAAGGGTCGCTTGAGCAATTTTGGATTGTTGTGTGTTGGAGTGGGTTGGATCCTAGGGAAACCTAGCTCAAATGGATAGCCCTTTGTATATCCCCATGATTATTCATGAAATTTCATATCAGATGCATAAAAGGCTTCCTTTATTTTCTGACAATGGAAAAACAACTTCAAATCATGTTAAGATTTGCTGGGATTTATTAACTTTAATCAAGGTTCAATATGAAGATATCGCTTGTCAATTATTCATCAAAACTCTTCAAGGTGTAGCACAACAATGGTATGATAATCATTCCCAAAATACTATTTGTTCATGGATGGAGTTGGAAGTCTTATTCTAAGATTGACTTGATCCTTATACGTGAAACCCACTACTTCAATTTGCAGCCATGAAAATAGCACCACATGAATCAATTATGCAGTTTAATCATAGGTTCCTTCTCATGTTTAAATGAGTTGCAGATTTAGAATTAGTTATTAATGACAATGTGGTAAAGGAGCATTATTATTGGGGTTTGAATACTTTATTGGTAGCAAGAATTAAATGTTGTGGTGAAGTTACCACCTTATGGAATGCATTTAGCAAAGCTCTCTTGTTGGAAAAATCTGGACAAGATGTTAGAAACATGCATAATCAAAGTAAGAACTATAAGGATCTCATACTTGAAAAATTCCACCCTTTGCATCTATGCACTAGTTTACCCACAATGCCTACCCATGTGAAAACTCAAGCTTTACAAAATCCAATGAAAAAAGTAAGTATTCCACCTACCAGTGAAGCTGTGACTATATCCTCTCTTTTCGGTCATACCCCAAACACATAATCCATTGCATCATAATGAAGTTGTAAGCGAAATATTTGATGAACAAGTATATCATTTTGATGTTTTATTTGACAAAGAGAATGGAATAGATATAAATTCAGAGCATAATGGAAATATTAGTTTATAATCTAGTTTCATTGGAAATGTTAATACTAACAATGGCATTGAAAGAGATGAGGTATTAACACAAGACTGTTGTCCTAAAAAATCAGCAATACCTTCCAACATTTTGAACATTTCTTCTAAGGAAGATGCACAACAAGATGAGGGATGGACAAAGGAGGGTGGTAGATGTTGGCTAGATATCCCACATGCACAAAATCAATTAAGGGATAAATTGGAAGAATTAGGAGATCTAAAGCTATCATAAATTGTTAGGCCAAGTGGATGTAGGATACATCAAACAAATCAACATTCTCATATGGATTTCCATGTTTTCCTTGGTAGGATGGAATTATATTTTAGACTTCTGATCAATGTCAAATAAATACTTATGGGTGATCCTTGGGGTACCTATACACTCAATGAAGAAGATGAAATAGTTAGCACACCTAAAAATGATAATGAGTCCATTTGAAATGATGAGAGTAACTATGTTTAGCTCTTCCCCATCATCTAATGACCCTAATGCTTGCATTGAGATGGATTCAACAATTGATGAAGCTTCTCTACCTTGTGCAGATCCACTCGATGTGGAAAATGAGTTTATTGATGCATTCATAGATTCTTTCATGATGGCGGATAAGGAAGAAATACCCTTTGATGAATTAACATGGGAAAACGACTTTGCTGATTTGAATAATGAACAAATTGAAATCAAGAACACACTTTTGGATAAGATTACAAATCAATCTCATGGTCAAGGAAAAGGACTTGAATGCAAAAATGATTCTTCAAAATAAGAAGTTCAAATGAATGTGAAAATTCACCAAGTGTTGCTTGATGATCAAGTACATTAGATTTATGTCTATCAAAAAAATAGATTGGATTTTGAGGCTAATCAAAATATTGACATGAATGAGTTTAGTGCTTTATTGCAGCAAGCAATGCATGATAAGATTCAACTAGATGAAGTAGAATAATGTCAGGAAAATGACCAAGAGGTTGTCTTGGAAGTTGAATCCCTTCAACATGATGAAGAGAATGAAATGGGGAAGTATTTTCTTAGTTTTGATTTTTTTATTCAAACGATTTGTTTCAAGAAAATCCTCATTTATCATGCATTAATGAATTTTACCTTTCTGATCATAAATTTGATGGTAACTTGCATGTTTCAATTGATGATATGCAAAAATATGAACTGAAGAAATGTTTTCTTAGATTTGACTTCGTGCATTTAAATGAGCCATTTGAAGAAAATGCTTGTTCACCATGTATCAGTATCTCTGACATTAATGGTGATGAGTTGGATGCTAATTTTTAGACTCCTTCTTGTGACATGTTTGAAGAAAGTGTTGAGAGAAATGCTTAATTTCCAAAGGAAGAGGGTTCGTAGACCTTGCAAGTTGATAACAAGGATGATTTGTTGGTCAGTCCATCTGATGCGATCAAGCTGATATGGGACTCCACATCCAAGTGGAATACAAAGATGTTGGTAAATAGATATCCCAACTACAAAAAAAATCTCACTTTAGGTGATCCATTTAGGATTCTTCCTTTCAGTTCACATCTTGAGGTAAGTTGTTCTAATCTCTTTTTGTCTAGAAATATTGCCAAGTTAGGTAAGGAAGATGTTGAGCAAATTGATTTAAAGGTTGAGCAAGCTGACCATTTAATGATTGATGCATGTACTTTAGGAAAAATAATTGAGGTTGATATTCCCTATGAAATCAAACACACTAGTTTGTTGTTTGAAACCAGTGTTGATTGTGATAAGGATATGCATGAAATTTTTGAAGCAGGTTTAGATGTCTTGAATGCTAATGTTACATTGCTAATGGATGTCCGTTATGTTGAAATGCATATACTAGAGTGAAGAGCTAATACCTCATGAAAAGAATATCATATGAAATGAACACCTAATCACAACTGAAGGTATTCTAAATTAGGTGGTGTCTTTTCATTACCCTGTATGTTTTAATGATTTTCAATTTGATTATAATTTTGTGGACAACAAAATATGTTTGTGGGTAAATCATGAAAAGGCTGAAAACCCACACCTATTAATATTTCAAAATTTATACCCTCAAAATGAATTTATTGTACATAAAGTTTTTGTTTATGAGTATAAAGATGAATTTTATAGATTCAAAACCATACCTAGCAAATTAAGACTTTTGCACATAATGAATAATCAGTCCAATGAATGTACAAATTTTTACAGTTTTATGTTTATAGAGCTTATTTTGGGGTTAGTTTAGGATTGAGATTGGTTAGTTTCAATTTTATTTTATTTTATTTTATTTATTTTATTTTATTTTTATTTTTTTTTTCCAGTTTATTTTGTCTTTTTGGTTTCTTTTCTTTTTGTTCTCTTGTTTTTATCTTTTTTTGTGTCATCTTTTTTTTTTTGTTTTTGGTTATTTCTAGGTTTGTTTTTTTTCTTTTTTTTCTTTTTTTCTTTTTTTTTGTTGTTTGTTTATTGGTTTTGGTTCTCTTTTTTTCTATTTTGGTTTTCCTGGTTTTTCATTTCTATGTGTTTGTGCATTGTGCTCCTCTATTTTCTTCTTTGTTTCTTTTCTTTCTTTTGGGGGTTCCTCTCATTGATAATGGAAACTAATTTTTTGTGTGCAAGTTATGTTGGAAGCTGAATATGTTGAGAGTTTGCTATATGTACTTTCAAACACTTGATCAGACAGTTGCTTTGCAAACATTGATTTATGTCCTTCCATTTCAAACTGGGGAATGTTAGCTTGAATTAGAACTTGGTGCATTATGAAATTTCTGAGGAGTCTTTGAAAGCCTGGCATGATCTCCACATTTTAAGAAATTCATTAGTTAGTTTGCATTGGGTGGAGTAGCTCTATTCCAAGTGAAAAATATAAAGGGTTACATTTCTTTCATGGCGTCCATTGTGGTTTTCAACCGACTACTTAAGCTTCACTATTCGAGGACTGAGGGAAACCAAAAATTATACTTCAAAAGAATCAACACTTGAGAAAAAGAGGAAAATAAAGAAGTCTGAAAATGAACTCAGTAAACAAGGGTAATTCAAGTATCTCTAGGAAGGCTATAGACGTCTAACTAGTGGTAGAGAAATGCAGATAACCAGAGGTACCTTTGTCAAGGATATAGACACATGTCTGGTAGCAGAGTTATGCCTAGGATATCATTTCATGTCAGAAATATAACTCAAAACTATGTAGCTTGGGTAGAGTTTATTCCACCTTGATCATAACAATGCTTATGGAGGGGAATGAATAATTTGAACACACAAACAAATTTTAGTTTCGTCTTGGACCTCTTTCATGTCCCAGCTTCGATTGTGTTTGCACTTCTTAGATTGCCTTGAATGAGTGTAAACTAGAGATTTTTGGGTATTTTGGAGGGTTACATGTTTTAAAATTCTTAGAGTATTTTTCCAGTTGAGTTGCCATTAGTTATGCCCTACATACATGCCCCAACTTTTTGCTTGGAAAATTCAAGGACCCCCTCTATTTTCCTTTCATTTCATTTTTTGGTTTTGTCATATTGGTGCTTTGTCATTCTTGTTTATGTCCTTTCTTGTGCCTTGTTCATTTTCTTTGTCTTTTTCAAACTTGGATTTTAGACTAGAACTTGCACTCTACACTTTTGAAAAGTTCAAGTTCTTATTTCTATCTTCACTCCAATCTTTGTGTGCTTGTCTTTGTTGTTTTGTCCAGATCCAGTTTAGTAATTGAATTGAGACTTGACACCTTTTGGGGTTTCAAGTTCTAGTTCTATCCCAACTACAATCTTTGTTTCCTTTGTGTTTCTTTTGTTTGCTTCGGGTTCGGGTATTAGACCAGAACCAAAATAAGGACCCTTTCCAAGGTTCTTGCTCCTAGTTTCGTCTAGATCCCAATTCCCACATCTGTTGTGTGTCTATCTTTCAGGTTCAAGTTTCGTACTGGAGCTGACACCTTGCACTTTTGAAAGTTTCTCGTTCTATGTTTGTTCTTGATCTCAATCCCCACTTTTCCTTTGAGTGTTGTTCAGGTTCACATTCCATTTGTGGTCTTGATCCTAATCCCCATCTTTTCATTTTTCATATTCATTGTTTGTCTTTGTTTTTGTGTCATTTGTTCGTCTGGTTTTGTTTGTTGTTGTCGTGTTGTTTGTTTCTAGTTTTGCGTCATTCATCTTTTGGCCTCCTCATCTTTGTCCTTTTCCAAGTTCTTCGTTTTAGAGTCCCGCAAAATATAAAAAGATAAAATAATACGAAAAATACAAAAGAAAATCAAAATCAAAAAATAGAGAAAAAAATCAGAAATTAAGCATTTTGAAAATACAAAAAAAAAAATCACAAAATACAAAAATTAAAACAAAGCAAAATACAAAATAAATAAATATTTTATTTTAAAAGATTTAAAATTTGAAAGTTTAAAATTTAAATAAATAAATATTTATTTTTGTTTAAAGAAGATTTTTAGAAAAATAATAATAATAAATGAATCTTTATTTTTCTTAAAAGATTTAAATATAAAAATCTTTTAAATTCAAATTTTAAAAGATCAAGGAAATAGTAATAATAAATAAATATTTTTGAAGTTTAAAAAGATTTAAATTTATATATTAAAAACCTTAAAAAGTATAAAAAATAGAAAATCTTTCAGAAGTAAAAAAGTTATAAATTTCCACCATTAAAGAGCGTCACGAAAAATTAAAAGCCCCAAAAAAATTAATAATCCGACCCCACCTCTTAATGGAAATAAAATGGAAAAATGTCGATGGGGATTGAGTTTGGGTAAAAAATTGAACTAGCCAGGTAATAACCCGATCCCAGTGGAGCAATCATCCTCGGACTTTGGGTTGGACAAGAACTTGGCACCAGGGAAAAGGAATCGTCAAGGACCAAGTGTAGACCCGAGCCCGATCTCCACAGGTACACAGACAAGAATTTTAGTTCTCGGGCAAGTCCAAAGCCTGACCCCGCATGGCCATCAGAGCTCGCATTCGAGCTGATGCTGAGATAGGACGAAAATAATGTTCTAGTTCGGCTTCAAGTTCCAATCCTGCACACAACTAATCCTGCTCCCGCATCCCGCACATGCGTTGAAAAGGGTTCGAGATGTTTAAATACCCACATTCATAAGAGACCCGATCTTGCTCGGATCGCACGAAATGATAAAGCCCTCTAAAATGATGAAATCCCGCTGAATCAGAGAATCTCGCGCGGAGTGAAGGTTTGGAAGGCTTAGCTCGAAAATTAAAAAAATGATTGCAGGATATGCAAAATATGGATTGTTGAAAAGGCTTTAAGAACTTCAAAGCAAATGCAATTCTCAAATAGGAAAGTCGAATTCCACAACGTTACCAACATCCTCCCTGCCCGTGCAGTGAACTGTTAGAGAAAACGCCATGAGAGATATCTTCTCATGGAACGCAATAATTGCAGACACATGCACAAAATGGAGTTCGTTGAAATGGCTTTAAAAACGATGAGGGTAGACATTGCTGAAAATGTGGATTCACCTTGGAGAAGGGCGTGCGGGCTGTTCACAGAATGTCTCAAAGACTTGTCATCTCATGGAATGCAAACTTGCAGGCCGCGTAAGAGTAGAACTGTGGTCTCGTGGAACGCAATGTTGCAGCATGTGCACGAAATGGATTGGTGAACAAAGGAATTCGAAACTTACAAGAAAATGTAATTTGCATGTGCAAAGCCAAATACCCCCGGCCTTTGTTTAATGTCTTCCATGCACCGCTCCAGATGGACGCCTTCCCATGATATTCAATGATTGCAAGGTCTGCACATAATAAATCGATTAAATAACTGCATCAAGATGGGAGCTTTGGAACAGAGTATCATCATCCATTAAAGCACAGAAGAAATAAGCATTCGATCAAATGTTACAGTTGCAAACTGCCTTGGTTTGTAGGCATGAAAAGTATGAAAGGGCTTTCAAAATTTTATACAATTGTCAGGCGGCAATACAGGTAAAATGTGGAACATAGACAGAGCACGCAAACTATGCGACAAAATGGCTCGAAGTATACTTAGAAAATGGACTGGCGCATAAGAATGTGTTTGTTGAAACACTTCAGAAACTTTCAAGCAAATTCAATTGGTAGGGGAGAAGACCCAGTAGCCGCCCTCCATTGAATAACCGCCACCTCTATGTTCACTTAACCCCCCAAAAAAAAATTCACTTTGATCCATTTAAAAACTTTATTTTATTGAATAATTAATTAGAAAAACACCAATAGCCGCTCATTAAGTGCTAAAATGACTGATTTAAGTGGATTTTAAGTGCTAAAACAGCTATAATTGATTGAAATTATAGCGAGCGGCTACTGGGACAGCCCTCTAAAAGGTGACTTTTTTACCTCCGCGCGCATATCCAACACTTCCGCACTCAATCGAATTGCCCAGAAGCTGAAACCTTAGTTATAAGCACTTAACTCATGTGCGAAAAAACCCATAATTTTTTTTTCCAATTCGACATATGGTTTGAATTCTACAGTTGCGCGAAGTTAGCCCTAGCGGCTACTGGGTCTTCTCCCCTAGTTGCGACTGCCTCGTTGGGTATGTAGACAAACGATGGAAAACAAAAGACAAAAGGCTTTGACATGCCAGCCATTGGAATAGACCCAAGATCATTAATGTATCAATTTATCATAAGAAGGTATCAATAAGTCTAGGCTTGATTATTTAGTCAATATGGCAAAATGCATCTTTAGAACCTCAAATGATTATTAGCAAGGAATTGATACAGTGGGATGCATGAAGGGATTCTTTGGAGAAGGTACCCAGGGTTAGGAAGCTGAGGGAATGTTCTGGGGATTACAGGGGAAGATAAAGAAAAGTGTTTATCAAAATTAAGAGACAATGTATCCTAGGAAAATGGGAGATTGTTTAATGACCTAGGCAAGAACATTTTTAGCAAAATTGATTCATAGGTTTATATAACATTTGAAGACTGATAGGAATGACACTGAAGTGAAACCCTGATAGACATTATACAATATATGGGGGATAAATAGAGAATGCAATCTATTTCACATGGAAAATAAATTTTGGGTCTTTAATTTTCATAAATTTGATAATTTGTATTGAGTTCTTGTATGAGGTGAATTGATTGATTGTCCATTTTGTGATTTGCAGGTACCTTCTAGGCTCAGGGGTGAACATTGTCAAGATATTAAATCCATGAAGAACATGATTTATAGTGTTATTTAATTTTTGATAATTTAAAATAACATTAAATGTGAAAGAGGATTTATTATTATTTCAATGATGGGAGTTCAATCTTCATTATATTTTCATTTAATTGGAATAATTTGGATTAGTTAATTTTTAGAATCAATTATTAATTGATTCATTTTGTGAGTTCATTAATGCATCATTATTTTTGTAGGCACTTCTACAAATTGAAAAGATAGCAGATTGCAACAATGATAAATGATGCAAAATATCTTTAAGCTGATTTATACAACAGATATGCACAGGGGAGATTTTCGGAAAAAAACATTGAACTAGAAGAGAGTGAAGTATGGTGGGCCCCTTTGAGGTTATCTCCAAGAAAGGATGTTGAATTACATTGTGCAAAAAGAACTCAGAGTCAAACTAAAAATTGAAATTGCGAACTGAAGCTAACCGAGGTGAACTGAGGTCAAATAGAGAGCTGAAACAGGAAGTTTCTTTTGATGAATAATTGATTGCTACAACTTTTGATGAGTTGTTTGAGCAGAAATTATTGAATTAGTGAGCTATTAATTGTAAAATCTGCTCACTTTAAAGGAGTTAGGATTTTAGGAAAAAGAGTTAGACATTTTTCTTAGATCTGATTAGAGTTAGCAATAAAATAGACAATGGAATTTTCTATAATTTTAGTTAATCGTGCCTATTTGAAGACATTGGTTTCTATACACTCGTGAATTTTGTCAGAATTGTAAATGTTGCTTATCTGTTCACTAAATAGAAGCATCTAAACTAAAACCTGCTCTAAGTTGTATTCTAGAGTGATATTTGTTCAGGTAATCATTTGATTTGAATTTTTTCAAGGAATAAATAAATTTTATCTTTTCTTTTATTCAAAATGGCGATTTACGATCCACTATTGAAGTTTGCACTGTGAATGAATGTTCAACTTTGTATTGATTACATGTTGACTTATTCTGCAGTTTAGTTTAGGAAATTCCTTGAAGAGTAACATTTCTATTTAACTAAATGAATCAACATTCTTCTCTCTCCCTCGTCCTTGATATATCTTTTTTCCTTTTTTTTATACCCAAGTTAGAGTAGGTTTAGATAGGAGTTTGATCTTGCAACAACCAAGAAGCTCAATAACTAGTAGGCCCCTTGAATAGTAAAACACTAACATTGTGATCCAACATCCAAAACCTTGGAAGGTGATCGATTTAACAATCGTTTGTCTTTTTAGGAGTGGTAAGGTGATTACATCCTACCGGCATGTTGTTGTGTCAATTTAGCCATCAACAAGTACTTTTCTCCTTGGGTGTCAAGTGATTCAAAAATTCCTTGTATGTGAGGAAATGGGCAATATTAGAGTGCCATTCATCACTAGTACTAACAAAAAAAACTTTTGGAAAATCATTAGCACTTAGGTCTCCTCATCTTGAAATTCTTCATTTGGATTATTATTAGCAATAAGTTGACATAAACCTTGCCCATGCACCAGATCAATGGGTTTGATATCCATGTCATATTTGTCATAAGTTTCATGTTCCACTAGTCTAAAATTCATTATCTTTGCTATTATTTTGGTCTATTGAAGGTTAGGGTTTAGGGTTTTATTTTGAGGATTTGTTTTACTTATAATATTTACTCCTTTGCTTGAAACCCTTTTCTTTCATTCTAATCCTTCGTTGACCTTCTATTATGTATATTCAATCAAGTTAAAACAACTTATGCCCTTGAGTTCATCCACTTGACTGACCCCTTATGGTTAGAGTTCCCCGTTCTACCAATCATCTAATATTTCTCATGTTAGCTTGGTCTAGGGACTTATTTTTCATAAAGTGGAAAATATTAAATATTTAGCCTTTACATCCTTTGCATAAAATGGTTTATGTCTTTCTAAGGCCTTATCTTACATTGCTTCTAGTAAATACCCTCTTTAAAACAACATGTGAGCACGTGCAAAATTCCTTCACTTAAGTTCATGCTTATTGCTTTGTGCATTGCTCATTGTAGATTGTTTTTTCTTCACTTGTCTTGAATTAGTGATCCATGATGAGCTAAGTTTCCTTTATATCACTCATTGCAAATAGGATCTAAACCTCAAGTTTCATAATAGTGATGCATAATGTGAGTGTTTTCTTTGTTATCACTGGCTACTTCTCTATTGCTAATTTCTTTTGATTTTTGAGTTCTAAAATGGTGATGCATGATGGCCTTACAAGCTCTTTGTATTTTTTCCATCACTCATCACAAATAGTCCCCACTTATCTTTTCCAAATTAGCGATGAGTGATGAGGTCTTTAGTTCTCTTGTTCCATCATTGATTTCAAGTATTGCTATGGGAGATGCTTCAAGTTCCATTGATCTTGAAACATGTACACATGGCTAAATCTTGTTTCATCACCACTTCTCTCCCATTGCTAATGTGACCCCATTTTTGAAGAGTGAATTAGAGATGCACAATGGGGACCAATATAATCAAAGAATGACCTTGTCTAATGGTTGATATCTTATCACACATTTTGTTTACATCACTAATATGACACATGAAAGAAGATGAACATCCATGATAAGCGAAAAACTATTAAGTATATTGCCCATTGCACCACCTTGAGCCATCACATATAAAAATGAAGATCTAATAAGTGATTTAGCAATGAGTGATGCTATATTCAATGGAATATTCCTTTCACTGCTAGGTCCTAAGGCATCATGGATTCCTCGCCAGGATCATAGATGAAATTGGTGATGCGCAATATAAAAGGTGATTAAGGAAAATAAGGGCAATGTGGTATCATTGAAAGAACACCACTGAAAGTAAAAGAAAAAGTATCTAGAGGAATGGAGAGCCACTAATCTAGTTTTTTTTAAAAAGATCAAATGAACAAGGTTTAAACTCAAACCATTAAGTGTCAACTCACTTGTGTGAGATTTCTATCATTTATTAATTGTGATATGCTCCATCCTTTGGCCAAAAAGGAGGTAGTTGTCTTGTTTTTTTATCACAATTGCAATCATTCAAGAGTAGAAGAGCTAATTGAGTTCAATGAAATGATTTGAGGAGCTCCGATGAACATTTGTAGAAGCCATTAACAAAAAATTCTCTACGGGTAAGCAAATAATATTGTCTCTTTGTGTCAATTACATTGAATTAAGGTAGTTTGGTAAATTGATAAGAAATGTAAAAACTTTGAGTGTTTAGGGTTTGCTTGGTTGTGTGAATTGTTCAAGTTCAATTGTATTTTGAAAATTTGCCTCTTGAGATTTTAAACCATTAGATCCTTTCCATGAATTGAAATTTGTAAATCCTAGTCCCATTATACTATAAAAATGAGTGAACCTAGTGTGTCTAGCATCATATTAGAGGAAAACCTAAACAAAAGAGGGTTAAGAGGCCTAAAACCCAAGATGTCACATATGCTCCTAAGCCAAATGTACTTGAAGCACCTAAACGTACGTTGGATGTTCCTGGGACATCTTCAAAGCCAAAAGGTGAGAAGAGAACTCATGCTAGATTCTTGGAGTTCCTCATAGGACATAAATGAGGGAGGGTCACAAATTGGAAAGAGACCCACATGACAAGCTATTGTAAAAAGATCAATTGATTGACCTTTCCTATGGAATTGGATAACCTACTCAACCAAAGAGTGGGTGGGAGTTGTTCTTATATTCTTTTAACAAGAGGTATACTAGGCGACCAACCAGATACTTATGGGGTCTTAACTTTGGGAGGCTTGTTTTGCTTAGTGTATTTGTGGAATTGGATGTGATGTTAGAGCTTGCAAAACAATATGACCCCAAGGATAGGAAGATCGGGAAATAAAATGGAACTCTAATCCTTGAGGCAACAAGGGCTAAGATTATGGAAGTTTTCAAATTGAACCTCAATTATACAGTTAGCATCAAGTGTGTGGATTTGTATAATGAGTATGAGAAAAATAGATTTAGGTATAGCAAGAATGTTCTTGCAAGGAACAAAAAGGATAACAAGGGATGATTTGGTCCTAAGGACTTAGAGCCATTTGAATGCAAAGAGTTTCCAAATTACTTCAAGAATACCTACTATTGTTTGAATCAAGTGTTGGCTCATACTTTTATTTCCAGGATAGCTACTGACTTGCTAGTAATGTTGATAGATATATAAAATTGGGATTCAAATAGGGGATTTGATTATGTTGCTTACATTGCAGAACAAATTCTTAAAGGATTTATTAGTTTAAAGAAGGGAAATCTTCCATTATCTTTCCAACATTACTCATTGTTAATGTGCATGCTATTATATGTTGAATGAGAGAAGTGGAAGAAGAAGTTGAAGCTAAGGCAGCTTGATGATGAAAATAATCATTTTCCTGTCCAAATGTGGACACATATCTAGGACCAATATTGTCCCAATTCAAACTATTTTTTATTTTGAAATTTTATTAGATATGGTATTTTGGAGAGTTTGGGTGTGCCACCCATTTATAGGCTTTCAAGGGTTATCAGAGAAATCATGTGCCAAAAGGATGTAAAAGGGTTACTAGAAGAGAAGAATTGTATTGATTGGTTTCTACATTAGGAAAACACCTTAGTAAGGGCTTATGGAGCCAAGGTTGCATCACATTGTTTACCCCTATATGTATTGGACAAATTTGCATTCATGAATTTGATGTGGCAACTCTATTTTATGGAGGAGTTGTTCAAATATTCTAGGAAAGGTTATGTTGTAGTGCCACAATGTACTTTTGTTGACTTCAAATCTACTGTGAAGGAGGCTTATAAAAAAATTGGAATAATGGTGAACAAACATAGGATGCCTATTGATGAGGTTAGGAATTTTGATCTAGAGGGCTTTGTAAATGCTATGAGGAGAAAGAAGGGATTATCTATATTTTCCCACTATTTTTTGTATACTAATGATGTTTTGAGAAAATTGATAAGTGATGGAGTAGTCATATGAAGGAAGAAGGAATGGACTATTTTGTGTGATATTGAAGAAGATATCATTAAAATAAATACATTTTATGTGATTCCTTATGATTCAATTGGGAAACATTTTGAAAGGGATTTTACAAAATTGAATGACTATCAAAGTGGAGAATTTAAGGTCAAAGTCAAAGAAGCTGTTGGGAGAGAACAAGCTCTCCTAGAGAAACAATCCCAAGCCATGGATGTTCTAGAGCAACATGTAGAGATTTAGGGAGGGGATGTTGAAGTGATTGGGGAAGATTAGATGGAATAAATGTGTGTAGAGATGAGGAAGTGGAGAGGAGATTCCCTTCTCCTAAAATTATTGATTCTCTTGATTGAAATGTTCCTAAGGATAGAGTGGTTAAGTGGAAATATGATCAGAAGGTCGATGATGATCCAAGGATCAAGGTCTGTGATGAATTCATTACATATTATACATTCGTACAAACAAAGGAATTTAAATAATTCATTATTTAGTACAAAAGAAGCTAAATAAAAGATTGGATTGAACAAGTTAATGTCAGTTTGGATCCTTGTCAGCAAGAAGAGGCTGAGAAAGAAGAAGAATAAAATATCATGGCTAAGATAGCAGCTATTACTCCTAATGAAGCTAGAAATATTATCACAAAGAGTGGAATGATGTTGATTCTAGGATGTACTCTAATTTTCAACATTGCACTCGATGCAATAAGGAGATATCCACATGCCTTTGTATCAAAGGAGTATTTTGACAACCATTTGTGTTTGGATTTGGTTATAGTCCTAAATTGCACACTATTGTAATTTAGTCTATGGCACTTAACACTGGGAGGCATGAGGTTGCTAGGCCTCTAGAATAAGTCATTAGAATAGTGTTGCTAAAAAAAGTTGTAGATATAACTCCAATGTAAGCAACAAAATTGGCTGTGCATGTGTAAATGCTTAGTACTTATACAACACAAATTTCTTTAAAAAAATATGATGCATTGATAAAGGATCATAATCTTCTCTTGGATTAAATAAATAAGATGAGAGACAAAGCGCAAACAACTCAATCCATAAGAGCATTGTCTTCACCTTCTTCTTTAGATATGTCAGCTCAAGATAGAGAAACCTTTGCACTAAGGATTCAAAGCTTAAAGAAGGAAGTACAAATAGAGAAAGATGATCTCAAGAATGCCAAACTAGAAATAGTCAAAGTGGCCGGTGATATCTTTGAAGATGTATTAAAACATAGAATAGAAAAGTTAGTAAATAAGTTTGATAATGTATGGGATGGGTATAAAAACATTCGTGAGGAAAATATGAAGGAGATGATGCCATAGATGAAAGAAGACCTTGAAGCTCCCACCAATCTTCTGGATTTATTAAAATAAATTGATCTTGCGAATGAAATCACAACTTTTCATGGGAGTTTAGGGATGCAAATCCAAAACAAAATGAGAATTTTTAGATAAAGGGAAGGGTATGGTATTCCAGAAATGTTGTATGACAAGGGTGAACTGAAGGAGTTTGCTAAATGGAAGGAAAATTTGGGAAATTTACTTTCAAATACAAAGACAATGCTTAGTGTTACCAATTATTCTATGTTGAATCCAAATATTAATAATATGACATGAGTTGAAATGAGGATGGACACATTTATTAAGGAATTCAGGTCTTTGATTGGTGCAAGGTATTATCATCACAATTCAAAAGTACATAACCTATTGGACATGAAATGGATAACTAAGGATGAATACAACATATGGCTCAAAATTTTTACAAATTCATCTCGTGTTATGAAAATTGATGAATATGGTGAATAAAAGATGGAAGAAGTTTAAAACATAGCCTAGAACTAGTACAGATTATTCCTTTTCTAAATTACTAATAATATATTTTATTCTCCCTAGTATGGAGATTGATGATGAAGGTACTGACATGGATGGGCCTGCCTCTCTCTTTTTAATTTTTTTTCTTTCTTTAAAGTTTTTGTGATAGGAAATGCACATGGAGAATAGTTTTGGATTGTAAAGAAGATAGTTTGATGTTGCTACAATTGGTGAAAGATGCCCTTTTGAAGGCAGGTAAATCTTCTTCAATGAATAAAAGCTAGTTTTGTCTTATATGTTTTCCCCCTCATCAAAAAGGTACAAATATATCCACTTGTGGAAGTTTTGGAATTCAAATGCAAATATATGTCAAATTTTAAATGGACTGTAGGTGTAATTTGTCTTGAAGCTTTTTTCTCCATCTTTCTATAAATGGGAATTCAAGGCAAATTGCATGAGTCTTTGGTTGGAGAAAGTTCAAACTCACATAATAGCAATTTTGTAAATCAAGAATAGAGGAATAAAATAGTATTAAGTCTTAGATATGCATTCTAGTTTGTAATAGGCATAATATTTTTACAATATCAATGGAATATGAATGAGAATTGTAAATTATTGAACAATTTCTCTCCTGTGTATTTTGTTTCTCAAATTATGAATAAAATGATCAAGGATATTTTACATGTCTTCAATCACTTTAGTTGAATGTATGGTTTTATTTTTGCTTTAGTTCAAAGAAATAATTACATGCTTTAATGAAATCATAGGTTTGTGAAATGGAATTCATGGATTACTAAGTAATTTTTGTTTCTAGACATCTTGAGTTGTGTACTACAAAGGAATATAATAATAGTCTATAAATACTAAGTAATTGTTAATGCATTACAGTTTGTTGCAAATGTGAATATGTTACCCATGGATTAAACATTGGTCTTTTAATTTGGTTATCGTAGATGTAAATGAGTTAGCCCATACCTATCAAAGAACATAAATCTTAATCAAAGTCACTGACACATCTTTAATTGTAGTAAAGTGTTATGAAGTACCACTCATTCCTTGCTTTAGGTAATAATTTTCTAAAGGGTCATCCAAATACTTGCAGGATTTTATCTAATTAGTAGCTTATAGGAATGCATTTGTTTATCGCAGTGTTCAATGATAAGATGACACAAGAGTATCATTGAAACATTGTTTGGATTATCCTCCTAGGTCTCACAAAGCCTGAAGTGTAGAGGTAGAAGCCTAGAAAGCTTATACCTATTTGTTGGTCAATCCTTATCTTTACTGATAATTGAATTATGGAAAATTCATTAGAATCTAGTGAGATTAAGTTTGGTTCTTAGAAAATAACCAATAGATTGGTGACTTTACTAGGGGCATTGCTAGTCCAATGTCTCTAGGTCAAATCTAGTATAGTTAGAGTCAAGTATTTTATTGTTCTCCATTATTTGGAGAACAATTTGCATAAATTCTCATCTATAATTCAGGTCTAGTTTTATGCGTCAAGTTCTAGTTCCACTCTCCCTTTCACATCAGGTTATGTTCAAAGTCATCTCTGAGATTGCAAGTGCATCTCCAAAGTGTAATCAATTTACATTTCCTAGTATAGTGGGTTGCGACTCTAAAGTCTCTTGTGACAATGCAAGATGCAATTCTCAAAGAGAATGTGAGAGGGAGAATTTTGAAAGTAAGTTTGACACCATGAGAAGAACTAGAAACTACATGAAGAAACACCCTGAGCAGAAGTTGAGCTCAAACTTTCAAAGTACAAGCAACCATCAGGTGGATAAAGAATAATGTTGAATCAAGTAAGTTTGTTGAAAATCCTACTAATGTATCTCGTAATTTAAATAATACTATGCATAAAGAAAATGTACGTGAAGAAGCACATGAAATTGAATTCCTAATGTAAATGATGGAGGTTTTCCCACTGAGGAAGCTTTGGATAGTAACCTTGAAATATTAAGGGAAGAAGAAAGGTGGGAATTCTGGGAAAATGATAAGAAGCTCTAAGATCCTTCACCTCTTGGAGGTAGATCTATTTAATGGTAATAACTTCAATCCAAGGTGTGAACCTTCTAATGGGTATGTGCAGGATCATCATGGAAAAAACAAGCCCTTAAATGGCAAAAAAAAAAAAAAGAGTTAGGGAACCTGACATAAAAATTTGAATAAGTTATCTCTATTATTTCAAAAATATGGAAGAATAGATTCTATAGAAAATTGAATTTAGTTTCTAAACTACTAGTTTTTTTTTTTAAAAACAAATCTATTTGGTGAAAAATTTAAATTTGAATGCAATAGTACTTAAATTTCAGGGAAAAAATAAGAAGTGGGTGTTTGTCTGACCACCCTAACCAAAATAAAATGAAAAAAAAAAATTATAACATTTTAGATATAAGTAGAGGACTCATGTCCCAATGTGATGCATATTTTTTTGTAATTTTTTTGCAAGTAAATAATTAATTATGATTTTTTTATTACAAATTTAAAAAAATATAAAAAACTCATATGACTTACCACCTTAACTTGGTCAAAAATTCATGAAATTCAATTTTTCTTTTTTTTTAATCCTATAGTATACGAAGCATATAATTTGACACATGTTTTGGATTCAAAAAATGTAATACCATTTGAAAGCTAAAGATATTTTTCAATCAACCTATCAATCCGGACTTTAGTCATAATTTGAATAGAAAATGAATAATAATTACTTATTAAATTCAAATTATAGCATAATTTATATTGGTGGAAAGCTAAGAATCTCTTTTAAAAACCCTTTTTGTTTCATCAATTTTGGGTAAGAAAGAAGTCGTTAGCCACATGCCCATCATATTTCCACTTTTTGGCCCATCATGATCCTGCACATACCCTAATGTAGCCTTAAACCATTCCCCTAAAAGAGAATTCAATAGGGTATGTGTGGGATCATCATGGAAAAAATGGGTCCTTCAGTGGCAAAAAATTTAGAAAAATCAGAGTTAGGCAACTTGATGTAAAAATTTGAATAAATTATCTATATTATTTCAAAAAAGTGTAAGAATAGAATCTGTAGCAAATTGAATGTAGTTTCTAAACTACTAGGTATGTTTAAAAAAAATAAAAAAATTAGTTGGTCAAAATTTGAAATTTTAATGCAATGGTACTTAAATTTCAGGGAAAAAATAAGAAGTATGTGTCTGTCTGACCACCCTAACCATAATAAAATGATAATTATTTTTTACAATATTTTAATTACAACTAGAGGACTCATGTCCTGATGTGATGCATATTTTTTTGTAATTTTTTTCCAAGTAAATAATTAATTATGAATTTTTTATTAGAAGTTTTTAAAAATTATAAAAACTCATATGTTTGACCACCTTAACTTGGTCAAAACTTCATGAAATTAAAATTTTCTTTTTTCAGTTCTATAAAATGTGAAGCATAGAATGTGACACATGTTTTGGATTCAAAAAATATGATATTGTTCGAAAGCTATAGATGTTTTTCAATTATCCTATCAATCAGTACTTTAGTCGTAATTTGAATAGAAAATGAATAATAATTACTTATTAAACTCAAAGTAAAGCATAATTTATATCAATGGAAAGTTGATAATCTCTTTTAAAAACCCTTTTCGTTTCATCAATTTTGGGTAAAAAATAGTCATCAGCCACATACCCATCATATTACCACTTTTTGGCCCATCATGATCCTGCACATACCCAATAACCTTACATTCTATACTCTTAAACCTAGTAAGTATGATGATGTATTGGAGGATGAAGATGGCATAGATAAGGATATGTGATCCTTAGACGAGGAAGAACTTAGACTCAAGAAGTTGGAGGAAAAGAAAACAAGGGAGCTGGAAGAGATTAAGGGAAAGGAGTTACAAGAAAAATAATTAAAAGAAAAAAAAGATAGGATCAAGGTGAAATCCTTGGAGAGAGATGCTCGAAGGAAAATAATTAAGAAGACTAAATAAGCATTAAAGCAACAACCACCTCCTAAGACCCCTCCTAAAACTACTACTAATACAACCCCTAATCCATCTAAAATTACTAACCCTTCTATTGTTGTTAACAATCCTATAGATCATGGGAAAAAACCCATGGATCAACATAAGAAGACCATCCTTAATACCAATACCATTACCAATACAAAAATTTCATTTAATAATTCTTCCACCAACACTGCTAAGACTAGTTTCATCCTACCAAATACACCTCCTAACCCTGACATTTTGAAATTGCATTTGGAAAATGAGAATTTGTAACAATAATTGAAGAAAACTAAAATTGAAGTTGTAAATGTAGAGATGGGAAGGAGGATCCCCTTCCTCAAGATCTCTATACATAATCTATTAGCTTCAAGCTTTGGTTGCAATGATCCTAAACTGCATAAGACTATGTCAAATGAACATACTCCTAGTTGAGGTGGTGGTGGAGACCATAGTTGTGGAAGTGGAGGAAATTATAAGAATACAAATTCCTATCTGAAGACGGTGATGGAAGTAATGGTGGTGGAAAGAAGAATTGAGGTGGTGGTAATGATGGAGATGGAAATGGAAAAGGAAATAATCAGTTTTGTGACCAAGTAGACAATCAACCTAGAAATACTCATAGATATCGATCTACTAGGAGGCAAATGAAAGTGGAAAGATATTAGAAATTGTTCTTTACTAGAATCCTTGGTTATCCTAACCAATTCCATGAAGATATTATATTTTCTTTGGTGAGGCTCTTTGGTAACAATGCCATAAGTGGTGAGGGCGACCTCAAAGCATTTTCTAATGTCATGGATGATTTTGAAGTAAAGGCTGAGGATATGATAATGAAACTTTTCATGCAATCACTCATAGAGGATACTAGAGAATGGTATAGAGGTTTTCCTGCTAAAGTATTGGTTCTTGGGAAGATTTCAAGAGATTATTTAGAGAAAAATGCAGTGATAAGACTGATTCAAGGTTTCTTTTAAATCAATATAACAACATTGCTAAAGTCTCAAATGAGGCTATAGCTGATTTCAATGTAAGATTTCAAAAGGCCATGAATAGATTTCCTCCTCATTTAATATTAAATGATAGTGTATGCTTGGTGCACTAATGTAATGCATTTGATGGAAAGATGAGTTACTACCTACTAGATAAAAATCCTCAAACATTGAGAGAAGTGTATAATATAAAATTTCACATTGATAACATCAGTAGATAAAGTGGTGAAGTTGGGACAAGAGATTATGTGAAAATACTTAAGAAATCAAAAGAAAGAGGATAGAAATTCTTGAGGAAAATGGGTTTCACTTGAGGAAAAGATTGAAAATATTGCTAGTACCATGGACCTAAGTTATAGCCTTGCAAGGCAAGAGAGAGGTGTTTCTAATGAAAAACAAAATTTTTAAAAGAATGAGAGACCTCTATGGCTGCAAGGCCATCTATACAATACTAATTGGCATAATGGGAAACCAATTCCCAATAATTAGAAGAACACTCAAAGAAAAGTCCCTCTTGATCTTTTGCATAAAATCTTAGTTAATTTTGCTAATGATAGACCTCGGTGTGTTTTCTGCTAGTTACCACATGCCTCTCAAACATGTTTGGTGGCAAGGCAATTTGAAGAAGAACAATCTCAATTAGATGATTATGAGCCAATGGAAGAAAATTATGTCAAAGTAAATTTACTTATGCATAGATCTGATTTTTCTAATGAGGATTGTTCCTCAAAAGATGAGTCACAGGAAATTGATGTTGGTTTCCAAAGAAAAAAGTCATGTTTTTCATATCATCAACTAATTTTCTTTAATGAAGATGAAGACATTGAGGACAACATTTGTGCTATGGAAATGGAGGAAGAGGATGTGTCTTTAAGAATAAATTCCAATGAAGAGTATAAGTAGATGACTGCAACCTTGGTGGAGCAAGCTATGAATACTTACAACTTGAGAAATAGGGTTGTTAATTATGATCAAGAAAAGCCTGGTAGCATGTTCATGAAGGAACATGGTGTAAAGAAATAGGGGACTAAAATAGATGAATTGGTCAAGTTTAAGAAAGGAGAATTCAAGACTAAAGGAAGTAAGGGACATCATATTTGGGCCAAGAAAGATAGTGCATCCAAGAAGGTTGGTGATGTTACTTATTCTATTGTGAAAGAAAAACCTCATAAATGAGATGTTGATCATGAGAAGAAGAATGTGGAGAAAAAGGTTGACCAACAAAAGTTCCAAGTTAAGGAATAGGGTGTAGTCCCTTATGAACTACCAAAGGACAATCCAGTTGGTATGTTTCAGATCTTGTCTCAAGTAAAGGTGAGTATCCCTTTGATGGAAATGATGATGATTGATGAAAATAAGCAAAAGGAAGTGGCCCTTATTTATGGTGCCACTCAGGCCTATGAAGAAAAGAAGGTGACTACTCAACTTGAAGTGAGTGGAAATCAAGTTAGTGATGAGATAATGGTGGGAGACATTGGTGTAATGCCTTAGATTTATTCGGGTAGTACCATTACAACATGTCCAAATAATATTGACCCATTCTATGTAACTCTTATTGTTGATGGAAAACTCCTCTAGAACTACATGATTGATTCAGGAGCTTTGACTAATATTGTGCTAGTTAAAATAATGAAAGACATGGGTCTAAACATAAATTGTTCATATGGAAAGTGCTATGCCATGGACTCAAGAGCGATACCTATTATTGGAGTCATCCAGAATGTTCCATACATATTAGTTGCTTTTCCTGCAAGGAGTTTGTCATGAGTATAGTTGTGGTAGACATCCCACCAAACTATGGCGTGTTGTTGTCAATAAAATGGAGTGCCTCCTTGGGAGGTAGTATACAATGTGATATGTCCTTTTTAGCTTTTCCAATTGAAGGAAAAGACATAAAAATTGTGAGGGAACCAAGATCTCTACACATCATTGAGTTTATTGGAGACAAAAAAATATTTTTTTGTAGACACTGGTATGACAATTTCAAAATAGAGGAGTTACAAGAAGAGGAAGGAAAACAACCTGTACCTTTGGAGAAAGAAGGTTTTTAGCAAGATATTAATGATGGATTATGGAATATGAGGTTTGATGGAGCTTTTTCAAAGGATGGACCTGGTGCAGAGGTAATACTCATTTCCCCTAGTGGTAAGACCTTCAAGTTTTCATTTTAGTTAGTGTTTTCTTGCACAAATAATGTAGCTGAGTATGAATCCTTGCTAGTAGGGTTGAGGTTAGATGATAAACATGGTATTAAGAAGTTGAGAGTCATTGGAGACTCAAAACTTGTTGTTTCTCAAGTAAGAGGAAAATATGCATCAAAAAATACCAGATTGAGGCAGTATAGAAATGTTTTTTGGGATTCCATTGAAAATTTTGATGTATTTTCCATTGATTGGTTTGATAGGGGCAACGATTGTGTGGTAGATTTATTTTCTAATATTTCCCTTTAATCAAATGATACTACATTTTCTAGCATTTCAAAGGTTGAAATATAGGTTATACCCTTAGTTCCTCACAATATCAAGAATTGACAAGTTTTTAATGATGATGATGATATCTTGAAGTTTTTGCAATGCATTGATGATATGAGGGTCAAGAAATTGATTTTGACTCCTTTGTGAAAGAAGTGGATGGTAAGGAAACCATATTTAAAAATGAAATTATCTAATTTAAAACCAACCAGATTCCCAAAGGGTTGGTGGCATTAGAAAGAG
The DNA here is from genome assembly GCA_007258455.2 of Sequoia sempervirens. Classification (NCBI taxonomy): domain Eukaryota; kingdom Viridiplantae; phylum Streptophyta; class Pinopsida; order Cupressales; family Cupressaceae; genus Sequoia; species Sequoia sempervirens. The sequence continues at coordinate 482,103,823 of VDFB02271358.1, forward strand.
TGTTTGATAGCCCTGATTGAAGCAACACCAAGCAAACATCCACTCACAAAGAGGATCTGGAAGAAGTTAATCTTGGGACAAAGAATGCTCCGAAGAAGGTCGACATTGGAAAGAAGAAAAAACCTCAGGTTAGAGAAATATTGATTTCCTTATTAAGAAACTATAGACATGCGTTTGCATGGTCATGTGATGACCTAAAGGCATACATAGAAGAGATTTTTCAACATGAGATACCTCTGAAACTAGATGCTAAGCCCTTCAAAAAAAAGAAGCAACAAATTAATCCCACTTTGCAACATAATATGTAGGAAGAACTTGTAAAATTAAGGGATGTTGGGATTATGAAGCCTATTGGGAATTCTACTTGGGTTTGAAATCATGTCCCAGTTAGAAATAAAAAATGGTGACATAAGACTTTGTACTGTTAATTTTAGGGACTTGAATGTGTCATCATTAAATGATAATTATCATTTTCCAAAAATGGAAGCCATGTTACAAAAGGTAATTGGTTGTGAGTTGTTATCTATGATGGATGGATTCTTTGGTTACAATCAGGTGGTGGTTAAGGAATATGAGTAGTATAAGAAAACTTTCACAACTCCATTGGGCACTTATGTCTATGTTAGAATTCATTTTGGATTGGAAAATGTAGGGGATACCTTCCAGAGAGCCATGGATGTGGAATTTTCTGATTTCATAGACATATTCATAGCTGCATATCAGGATGATTTGATTGCATACAAAAAAAAGGAAGAGGATCATTATATGCAGTTGAAGAAAGTATTCAAAACATCATTAGAGTATAGGATTTCTTTGAATCCTAAAATATGTTTGTTTGGAGTAAAAGAAGGTAAGATACTAGGCCACATTATGTTTAATAATGGGATAAGTATTTATCCTCAAAGAGTAGCTACCATATACAAGATTCCATAGCCAAAAAATGCCAAACGTATCCATCCATTTTTTGATCAAATCAATTTCTTGACAAGGTTTGTCACTAACTTTTATAAGATTACAATACCTATCTGTAATATGTTAAAGAAGGGAGAAAATGTGGTTGGGAGTGAAGATCCTATTCAGGAATTTAAGAGGATAAAGCAAGCTATCAAAGAAACTCGAGTGCTAAAATCTCCATATTTTTCCAAGCCCATGCATATTTTCTCCTTTTCTTTTTTCCATACCATTGTTGTTGTGTTGTTGTAGAAAAATGATGAAGGATTTGAACAACTTATTGCATTCTTTAGTAAGTCTTTATAGGCCACAAAACTTAAATATGAAATGAATGAGAAGCAAGCATATGCTTTAGTCAAGGTTGTGAAATTTTTTAGAAATTAATTAATGTGAGCTACGGTCATAACCTTTCTGCCAAGTGTTGTATTGAAGGACATCTTCACTCAACAAGAAACTATAGGTAGAAGGTGCAGATGGATCAACAAGATCTAAGATTTGAAAATTGATATTCAAATTACCAAGTGGGTAAGAGGAAAAGGTTTTGGCTAAGTTGATGTTAGAGACTAATTTTGAAACAAACTAGATAAATCAAGTGGAATGTGTTGATGTTGCACCTATCTATGATATGTAAATGTGTGACTGATATAGAAGGGTTGTTCAGTACATACAGACCCTACAGTGCTCTAATGATATGGCTGATAATGAGAGGACTTTGAAGATACATTCCATTAAGTATGCCATCATTAACAATGAATTGTGGTTGATAAACCCTAATAGTGTATTGCTCAAGTGTGTTGATGACAAATATGTGTTGGAACTTCTACAAGAAATGTACAATGGAGTGTGTGGTGGCCACTACATGGCTAAAAAAACCTCATAATATTTTGAGGGTAGGATTTTGGTTGCCCATAGTTTGCAAGGATGCACAAAAGTTAGTTAAGACTTGTGATGCTTTCCAGAGATTTGTAGGGAAGTTAAAGTTTTTAGGGAGTTTACTACTCAAGCCTATTTCAGCTCAGGCCCTTTTCCAACAATGGAGTATAGATTTCATTGGTGAAATATCACAAAAGTCTAATGAGGGGAATTTGTGGATCCTTGTTACACCTAATTATTTCACAAAGTGGATGGAAGAAATCCCCAAAAAAAAGGAAACAAGTAAAGTGGTTATAGACTTGCTAATGAACAATATTTTAATCATATTTGGAGTCCTAGAGAAGATCATTTTTTATACTACTATGTGTTTTAGGTCATAAGATCATTAAAAGGGTTATAGAGAAGAACATGAAGGCTTGGGATTGAAAGTTGAAGCTTACACTTTGGGTAGAAATATTTATTGTAAAGAAAGCTAATAGATAGTAACCATTTGGTCTAGTTTATGGTTGGGATACTAGACTTCCTCAAAATAATCTACTAAAGATGTACAAGTTTGTGCAGGAGTATGATGAGAACATCTATGATGAAATGAAACACAACATTGACAATATTATATAGGTAGTTGAAACTAGAAGAGAAACTCATGAAAAAAATGCAATGCAACTACAGGTCAAGCATTTGTTTGAAAAATAGGCCTCTCTAAAAATATTTAAAGTGTGAAGTATGGTACTAATGTGGAATGCAAGGGCTCAGGATAAAGGAAAGCATAGAAAATTTGAAGCATTGTGGTTAGGCACTTATTTGGTATCCAACGTACATGGTGAAGACTCATACTTTCTTCAAAGCCTAATAGGTGAACTTATTGAACTGTTAGTACATGGACAATTCTTGAAGGCATATTTCTCTTGAAATATGCTCTATTCCATGTACATTGTATAGTCCTATATTTTTTTTGCATATATGTTGGCTTGCTTGGGTCCAATCTTCATACCTTGTCTAGGTAGGTCCTTGGTTTTTGGTTCTTGTGCTTGGTTTGTTTCAACCATGAGATCCAAAATCTCACCATGCCTATGAGAGGCATATGTCCCCAGTTAGATCCACAAGTCTAAAATAGATTAAATTTGGTATCCTTTTGGTCTATTGAAGGTTACAGTTTAGGTTTTTATTTTGAGGAATCATTTTACTTGGAATAATTTCTCCATTGTTTGAAACCATTGTCTCTCATTCTAATCCTTCATTCATCTTCTACTGTCCATTTTCTAGTCAAGTTAAAATAATGTAAGTCCTTGAGTTCACTCCATTGAATGAACCCTTGTGGTTAGAGTTCCCCATTCTACTAGTCACCTAATATTTCCCATGCTACCTTGGTCTGGGGACTTAATTATTATAATGTGGAAAATCTTAAATATTTGGCCTTTACATCATTTGTATAAAATGGTTTAAGTCTTTCTAAGGCCTTATATTATGTTGCTCCTAGTCAATCCCCTCTTTAAAAGAACATGTGAGCATGTGCAAAATTCCTTCACTTATGTTCCTTCATATCACTTTATGCATCTCTCATTGTATATTGTTTTATCACCACTTTCCTTGGATCAGTATGTGCAATTAGCCAATTATCCTTTATATCACATATTGCAGATAGGTTCTAAACCTCGAGTTTCATAATAGCAATGCACAATGTGAGTTTTTTCTTCTCTATTGCTAGCTACTTCTCTATCGCTAATTTCTTTCAATTTTTGAGTTCTAAAATGGTGTTGCTTGAAGTCTTTACAAGCTCTTTTTATTTTATTCCATTGCTTATCACAGACAATTTCTCATTTATCATTTCAAAATTAGTGATGAGCAATGAGGTCTTTTTTTCTAATGTTCCATCGCTGATTTTAAGTATTGCTATGGGAGATGCTTCTAGTGCCCTTGATCTTGAAACATGTACACGTGGCTAAATATTGGTCCATCACCACTTCTCTCCCATCGCTAATGTGACCCACCTATTGAAAAGTGAATTAGTGATGTGTGATGGGAAACCAATATAATTAAAGAAGGAGCTTGATCTTGTAGTTTATATATTATCACACATGTTTACATTGCTGATAGGACACAAGAAAGAAGAATAAAATTGGTGATGAGTGATAGATTGTTAAGTCTATTTCCTATCACACCTCCTTGAGCCATCAAGGATATAAATAATGATCTAATAAGTGAATTAATGATGAGAAATGGCATATTCAATGGAATATTCCTTTCATCTTTAGGTCCTAAGGCATTATGGATTCATCTAAAGGATCATAGAACAAATTGGTGATGTGCGATACAAAAGGTAATTAAGAAAAATAAAGGAAACATGGAAGAATCTAATGAATATCATTGAAAGATAAAGAAAATGTAGTCAAATGAAATGAGATCCATTGATCTAGTTTAAAAAAAAAATGATCAAATGGATAGGGTTTAAACTCAAACGGCTAAGTTTCAGCTCACTTGTGTGAGATTTCTATCAGCCATTAATGGTGATACGCTCCATCCTCTCACCATAAAGGAGGTATTTAGCTCTTTTTTTTTCACAATAACAATCATTCAAGAGTAGAAGAGATAATTGAGTTTGAGGAAACAACCTCAAGAGCTCCAACGAATAGTTGACGAAGGAATTGACATCAAAATTCTATACGGGTAAGAAAATAATCTCATCTCTCTCTCTATCAATTACATTGAATTAATCTAGTCTAGGAAGAAAGATTTGATTGCTTAGGGTTTGCTAGGTTCTGTGAATTTTTCAAGCTCAATTGGATTGATAAGAATTATGTAAGGTCTATGAGGGTTTTATTTGGAGAATTTGTTTCTTCATATTTTAAAACAATAGATCCTTTTCTTGAATTGAAATTTGTAAACCCTAGTCCTGTTATATTGTACAAATGAGTGAACCTAGTGAGTCTAACATTAAACCAGAGAGAAAACTGAAATAGAAGATGGTGAAGAGGTCTAAAACCCAGGATGTTACATCCAATCCTAAGCCAGATGTACCTAAAACACCTAAACCTATGCTAGATGTTATAGTGACATCTACAAAGCCAAAAGCTGAGAAGAGAAATCATGCCAGATTCATGGAGGGTCCCTCTAAGGACATAAATTAGGGTAAGTTGTAAATTGGAAAGAGAACCACAAGGAAAGTTGTTGTAACAAGAAAATTTATTTACCTTGCTAGTGGAATTGGATAACCTACTCAACCAGAGAGGGGGTGGGAGTTGTTCTTATATGCTTTTAACATAAGGTATGCTAGGTTACCAACCAAATTCTTATGTGGTCTTAAGCTTGGGAGGATTTCTTTTTCTAATGTATTTGTGGAGGTGGATGTGATGTTAAATCTTGTAAAACACTATGACCTCAAGAATAGGAAGATCAAAAGTGAAAATAGAACTCTAATCCTTTAGGTAACAAGGGATAAGATTGTGGAGGTTTCCAAATTGAACCCCGATTACATAGTTAGCATCAAGTGTGTGGATTTGTATAATGAGTATCAACAAAATAGATTTGCGTATAGGAAGAATGTGCTTGCAAGGCACATAAAAGATAACAATGGAGGATTTGGTCCCAAGGACCTAGATCACTTTGAATGCAAAGAGTTTGCAAATTACTTCAAGAATACCTACTATTGGTTGAATCAGGTGTTGGCTCATAGTTTTAATGTCAAAATAGCTACTGGTCTACTAGTAATGGTGACAGATATACAAAATCAAGATTCAAACAAGGGATTTGATTATGCGACCTATATTGTAGAACAAATGCATAAAGGATTTGTCAGTTTGAAGGAGGAAAATGTTCCATTTTATTTCCCACATTACTCCTTGTTAATGAAAACGCTCTTATACATTGGTTAGGAGAAGTTGAAGAAGAAGTTGATAAGGAAGCTTGATGATGAAAATAATCCCTTTCTTATTGAAATGTGGACACATATCTAGGGCCAAAATTTTCTGCATTCAAACTATTTGTTATTTTGCAATGTTATCAAATATGGTATTTTGGAGAGTTTGGGTGTGCCACTGATTTATAGTATTTCAAGGGTTATAAGAGAAATTGTGCACCAAAGGCATGTAGAAGGGTTACCAGAAGAGCACAATTGGGTTAGTTGGTTTGTACATTTGGAATACACTCTGATCAAGGCTTACGGAGCCAAGGTGGCAACACATTGTTTACCCCTATATGTATCATACAAATTGGAATTCATGGAATTGATGTGGAAACTCTATTTTATGGACAAGGATTTGTTTAAATCTCCTATGAAAGGTTTTGCAATAGTGCCACAATGTGTTTTTTCTTACTTCAAAGCTACTGCCAAGGAGGCTTATGAAAAAATTGGAATAATGGTGAATGACATCAAGATGCTTGTTGATGAGGTTAGGAATTTTGATCTAGATGGTTTTGTACATGTTATGAGGAGAAAGAAGGTATTATCTAGATTTTCCCACCATTTTTTGTATATTTATGATGTTTTGAGAAACTTGACAAGTGATAGAGTAGTCATATCAAGGAAGAAGGAATGGACTATTGTGTGTGATATTGAAGAAGATATCATTAAAATAAATGCATTTTATGTGGGTCCTTATGATGCAATTGAGAACCATTTTGAAAGGGATTTTACAAAATTTAATGACTATCAAAGTGAAGAATTTAAGGTCAAAGTTAAAGATGCTACTAAGAGAGAACAAGCTCTCCTAGAGCAACAACACAAAGCCATGGATGTTCTAGAGAAACATATAGAGATTCAGGGAGGGTATGTTGAAGTGATTAGGGAAGAGTAGATGGTAGAACATGTTCCTAGTGATGAGGAAGTGGACAGGACATTCCCTTCTCCTAAACTTAATGATACTCTTGATTCAGATGTTCCCCAGGACAAAGTGGTTAAGTGTTAATATGATGAGAATTCTAATGATGATCCAAGGATCAAGGCCTATGATGAATTCCCTGTAGATGATGCATTCATGCAAACAAAGGAATTTAAAGAATTCATTATTCAATAAAGAAGCAAAGAAATAAAATAGAGGATTGAACAAGTTAAAGGTAGTTTGGATCCTTCTTAACAAGAAGACATTGGGAAAGTAGAAGAAGAAAAGGTCATCGATGAGATAGAAGCCGTTACTCTTGATGAAGCTAGAAATATTTTCATTGAGAATGGAATGATGTTGCTTCCAAGATGTACTCTCTTTTTTTCCATTGCAATTTATGCAATAAGGATAGATCCACATACCTCTATATCAAAGGAGTATTTTGACAACCAAGTGTTTGGATCTAGTCATAGTCCTAAATTGCACACTATTGCAATTTTGTCTATGACACCAAACACTAGGAAGCATGAGGTTTCCAAACCTCTAGAAGAATTCAATGGCTCAATGGTTGTTAAAAGAGCTACAGATATAACTCCAATGCAAGCAATAAAATTTATTCTACATGTTGAATTGCTTAGTGTTGATACAACACAATTTTTTTAGAAAAAATATGATGCAATTTTAAAGCATGATAATATTCTCTCAAATGAAATAAATAATTTGAGAGCCTCAGTGTAAGTAGATCAATCCATAAGAGCATTGTATTCACCTTCTTCTTCTTCTTCTTTAGATGTGTTAGCTCAAGATAAACAAACATTGGCACGAATGATTTAGAGCTTAAAGAAGGAATTACAAATAGAGAAATGCAATGTCAAGAAGGCAAAACAAGAAATAGTCAAAGTGGCCAATGATATTTTGTAGGATGTATTAAAACATAGAATAACAAAGTTAGTAAATAAGTGTAATAATGCATGGGATGTACATAGAAGCATTCATGAGGAAAATATGAAATACTTGCAGATTCAAAAGGAATTCTAGACTAACTGGAGTAAGTGGAGCACTATGGTGGGAAATTTGAATGAGATGATTCGATAGATGAAAGAAGACCTTGAAGCTCCCACCAATCTTCTAGATTTATTAAAATAAATTGATCTTATGAATGAAATCACAAATTTTCATGGGAAGTTAGGGATACAAATCCATTAAAAACTAAGAATGTTCAAAGAAATGGAAGGTCATGGTACGCCCAATATACTAGATGACAAGGGTGAATTGAAGGAGTTTGCTAAATGGAAGGGAGAGTTGGGAGTTTTACTTCCAAATGCAAAGATGATGCTTAGTGTTCCCAATTACTTTATGTTGAATCCAAATATTGATAATATGATAGTGGTTGAAATGAGAATCAAAAAATTTGTTAAGGAAGCTAGGGCTTTTATTGATGCAAGTTATAATCAACACAATACAAAAGTGTAGAACCTGCTCAACATGAAATGGCCAACTAAGGATGAATATAGAAAATGGCTAGAAAATTTTATAGATTGAGAATGTACTATGAAATTTCATGAATATTGCAAATAATGAATGAGAGAAGTAAAATGCATGGCCTAGAACTAGTATAGATTAGGATTTTTATAAAGTATTGATAACATATTGTATTCTCCCTAGTATAAAGATTGATGATAAATGTGTTGACATGGATGGGTCTGCCTCTTTCTTTTTATTTTCTTTTCTTTCTTTAAAGTTTGGTGACTAGATGTGCATGTGGAGAAGAGTTTTGGCTCATGAAGAAGATATTTTGATGTTGCTACAATGGGTGAAAGATAGCTTTTGGAAGGCAGGTAAATCTTCTTCAACAAATAAAAGTAATTTTTGTCTTATATGTGTTCGGCCTCATCAAAGGTACAAATATAACCACTTGGGGAGGTTTTGGAATTCAAATTCAAATGTATGTAAAATGTAAAATGTGACTATAGGTGTAATTTGGATCGAAGCTTGTTTCTCCCATGTTTTTGTAAATGGGAATTCAAGGCCAATTGCATGGATCTTTGGTTGGAGAAATTTTGAACTCATGTAATAGAAATTTATTAAATCAAGGAAAAATGAGTAGATTAGTATTGATTCTTAAGTATACATTATAGTTTTTAATAGGCATAATAGTGTTACAATAACAATGGCATATAAATGAAAATTACAAATTTTGGAACAATTTCTCTCCTCTGTATTTTGTTCTCAAATTATGAATAAAATGATCAGGGATATTTTATTTTTCTTTAGTCATTTTAGTTGAATGTATGGTTTTATTTTTCCTTTAGTGGTTATGTGCAGGATTATCATGGAAAAAATAGGCCCTTAAGTGGTTGAAAATTCAGAAAAATCAGAGTTAGTCAACTTGAAGTAAAAAAATGAATAAGTTATCTATATTATTTCAAAAATATGTAAGAAAAATATTTATAGAAAATTGAATTTAGTTTTTAAACTACTAGGTTTATTTAAAAATAAAAAATATTTGGTGAAAATTTAAAATTTCAATGTAGTAGCACTTAAATTTCAGGGAAAAAATAAGAAGTAGGTGTCTGTCCATCTGAACACCATAAATTTCAGGCAAATGGCTAGAAAATTTTATAGATTGAGAATGTACTATGAAATTTCATGAATATTGAAAATAATGAATGAGAGAAGTAAAATGCATGGCCTAGAACTAGTATAGATTAGGATTTTTATAAAGTATTGATAACATATTGTATTCTCCCTAGTATAAAGATTGATGATAAATGTGTTGACATGGATGGGTTTGCCTCTTTCTTTTTATTTTCTTTTCTTTCTTTAAAGTTTGGTGACTGGATGTGATGTGGAGAAGAGTTTTGGCTCATGAAGAAGATATTTTGATGTTGCTACAATGGGTGAAAGATAGCTTTTGGAAGGCAGGTAAATCTTCTTCAACAAATAAAATTAATTTTTGTCTTATATGTGTTCGGCCTCATCAAAGGTACAAATATAACCACTTGGGGAGGTTTTGGAATTCAAATTCAAATGTATGTCAAATGTAAAATGTGACTATAGGTGTAATTTGGATCGAAGCTTGTTTCTCCCATGTTTTTGTAAATGGGAATTCAAGGCCAATTGCATGGATCTTTGGTTGGAGAAATTTTGAACTCATGTAATAGAAATTTATTAAATCAAGCAAAAATGAATAGATTAGTATCGATTCTTAAGTATACATTATAGTTTTTAATAGGCATAATAGTGTTACAATAACAATGGCATATAAATGAAAATTGCAAATTTTGGAACAATTTCTCTCCTATGTATTTTGTTCTCAAATTATGAATAAAATGATCAAGGATATTTTATTTTTATTTAGTCATTTTAGTTGAATGTATGGTTTTATTTTTCCTTTAGTGGTTATGTGCAGGATTATCATGGAAAAAATAGGCCCTTAAGTGGTTGAAAATTCAGAAAAATCAGAGTTAGTCAACTTGAAGTAAAAAAATGAATAAGTTATCTATATTATTTAAAAAATATGTAAGAAAAATATTTATAGAAAATTGAATTTAGTTTTTAAACTACTAGGTTTATTTAAAAATAAAAAATATTTGGTGAAAATTTAAAATTTCAATGTAGTAGCACTTAAATTTCAGGGAAAAAATAAGAAGTAGGTGTCTGTCTGAACACCATAAACATAATAAAATGATAATAGTTTTTTATAAGATTTTAGATATAGGTAGAGGACTTATGTCCCAATGTGATGCATATTTTTTTGTAAATTTTTTCCAACTAAATAATTAATTATGAATATTTTATTACAAATTTTAAAAAATATAAAAACTCTTATGTCTGAGCACCATAACTTGGTCAAAAATTCATGAAATTCAATTTTATTTTTTTTAATCCTATATTATGTGAAGCACAAAATGTGACGCATCCTTTGGATTCAAAAAATGTGATCTCGTTTGAAAGCTATAGAGGTTTTTCAATCAACCTATCAATTAGGACTTTAGTAATAATTGAAATAGAAAATGAATAATAATAATTTATTAAATTCAAAGTAAAGCATAAATTATATTGGTGGATAGCCAAGAATCTCCTTTAAAAACCCTTTTCCTTTCATCAATTTTGGGTTAAAAAAGAGTCGTCATCCACATACCTTACACATATCCATCATAGCGCCACTTTTTGGCCCATCATGATCCTGCACATACCCTAGTTCAATGAAATAAACAAGTGCTTTAATGAAATCATAGGTTTGTGAAATGGAATTCTAGGATTACTAATTAGTTTCTATTTATGGATATCTTGAGTTGTGTATTACAAAGAAATATAACAATAGTCTATAAATGCTAAGTAATTGCTAATCTATTACCATTTTTTGCAAATGTGAATCCATTACCCATGGATAAAACACTAGTCTATTAATTTGTTTATCCTAGATATAAATGAGTCAGCCCATTCCTATCAAAGAACACAAATTTTAATGAAATACATTAACACACCTTTAATTGCAATAAAGTGTTATGAAGTACCACTCATTCCTTGCTGTAGGTAATAATCTGATAAAGGGACAACTTAATCCTTGAAGGATTTTATCTACTTTTTAGCTTATCGGAATGTATCTATTTGTCGCAATGTTTAATGATAAAATGGCACAAGAGTATCATCTAAACATTGTCAAGATCACCCTCCTGGGTCTCACAAAGCTTGAAGTGCAGAGATAGAAACCTAAAAAGCCTCTACCTGTTCACTGGCCAATCCTTACCTTATCTAATATTGAATTATGGAAAATTCATAGGCATCTAGTGAGATTAAGTTTGGTTCTTAAAAAATAACCAACAGCTTTGACATGGTTGTTAAGAATGTAAAAACTAAAATGCTTCACTACCTTAACCATAATGAAAGCATGTTTCTCTATTTGGGAATATTTTAGTTGATAATTCTTCAAGGGATAAATCATGAACAAAATTGGGGATTTAAATCCCTCAATATTCTCTTGCACCAAGAATGCCAAAAGTGTATGCTCCTAAGCATAACTGTACATGATGAATTCCTTCATGTAGTATAGATAGACTAACACTGGTGCATGAATAATAGCCTCTTTTATATCATCAAATGTGACCTTTCCTTCCATTTTCCAATGAAAAGTGGAAGTTCCCTTCATCATATTAACAACATGACGATCCTTCTATGTGAAATGAAGTATGAATCTTTGTAGAAAGTTCACCTTTCTGTAAAAGAAATGATCTACTTTCTTACTTGATGGAAAACTAAGAGATTGGATACTCTTGACCCTTTGGGATAAATTTAATACCTTCCTTGGATACAATGTGACCAAGAAGCTTACTCTCTGTAACCCCAAAATTTGAATTTTTTGGGATTCAATGATATTCTATGTTGTCAACACCTTTCCAAGATTTGTGTCAAATGAAAGAAATTCTATTGACGCTTCTTAGAAAAAAATGTAGGATCATCTAGGTAAACTACAATAAACTTACCCAATACATCACAAAAATCCAAATCCTTTGCACATGGGAAATGTGGCACCAAAATTGATAAGACCGCAAGGCACCTTTTGATATGAAAAGGTACCCCATGGCATTGTAAAGGTGGTCTTGTGTTGATCATCTGGACTAACCTCTATCTAGTTATAACCAAAGAAAACATCTAATATAGATAGCATCTCAGATCTAGTCATGGTTTGAAGAACTTGGTCCATCACTGGAAGAGGATAGTTAACTTCAGTGATAGCTAATTTAGATTCCTAAAATCCACACATATGAGAATTTCACCATTCTTTTTGCAAAAAAGATCAATATTTGCTATCCATGTTGAATGGTGGATAGGAAATATGATTCATGCTCTCACAATTTTTTGAATTCCTGCAAGGATAGTTCTAGAAATCTTTGAATTATATTTCCTTTGCTTCTGCTTCTAGGGAAATGCACCAGCTTTAAGTGGAATCTCATGTTGCACCTCTTTTGGATGAAAGGACTTTAGATCTTCATAATAATATAAAAAAACATCAATGTACCACCATAGTAATTTTGAAAATCATTATTTTTCCTCAACTATTCAACACTTTTCAATATTCACCGTCTTAGGATCTGATTCAGTTCCTAAGTTGATCTGCACAACTTCAATGGATGAATCAAAATTTTACTTTATTTTTGACATAATAATCATGTTTTTGAAAAAGTCTTTTAAGAGATATCAACCCCTTGGGGATTTTATTTCCTTTGAGCTATAGAAATTATTCACCTATAGCTAGATCAACTTCAAAGATATATTCTTAAGCTAGAGAATAACTATCTTTAAAGTACAAATCCTCAAAGCTTCCTGCCTTATCAAAAAAGGAAACAATTTGATGTTCATCATCGAAAATCTTCTAATTATCTAGGTTTTTAGGAACACTTGGGAAAAATACAAATTCGATAGTTTAGGTGGGACATTTAAAATCCTTGTGTGTTATTAGGAGTGCAACTGGGATAGCTAAGGAATTAGCTTTGTCATTATACTCTATTGGAACTACAAAAATATCGAAAGCATCAAACTCCTCAATGCAATCCTATATGAGATTATGATAATTCCTATCTTTTCCATTCTTGGTTTGATACAAATTCCTTATTTTGAAACCACCAAATCAGCATCACCTTGGGCATGGAGGCTCTTGATTCCTTTATTGATTGCAACTTGCATACCCAATAGCGAAACTTCATACTCGACCATGTTATTATTATTGTCAAACTATAATCTGAAGGGAAAAGGAAATCTTTTCCCATTTGGAGAGACAAAGATAATTCAGGCTCATGAATTGGTAGAACAACTGTCGTCGACCTCAATTACCCAAACATCATTTGAATCGCTAAGGTTTGTAGTATCAAAATATGTGGCCTCATCATCTAATGAAGCTTCATAATCTGAGATGGACAAATCATATGATGATGATTCATTTTTTGATGGAGAAGAGCCAAAACTTTCTAACTGATGTTTTGTATTTCTTGGTGAAGATTCAACATACTCATCTATTTTCAAATAATAAGTTCCAACGCCCGAAGACTCAATTAAAATTTGAGCTCTTAGATCATTAGACATAGTGACTAAGAATTTAGATTCCCTTTCAAGAACAAACTTTTGTATTAAACCCTTTATAGGTATCCTGGCTTCTAACATATCCATGTTAAGCTCTCCTCCTAAATCTTTAGAAAAATTGCATCCAAGTAGAATATCGTAAGATGCTAGAACATCCACAACTAAGACTATCATTTTGATCTTCTTTTCTGGCTAAGCAACAAATGCAAACTACACATCCTTGATCTACCCAATTAGGGGTACCCTCTTGTTTTCCATACAGAAACAATGGCTAGTAGTTTTCATGAGATTCAAACCCAAGGCACTAGCAAACCTTGGTAGGAATAAAATTTTCAGATGCACTAGAGTCTATGACACAATTACTTAAAGCCATTAACAAGTAAGGAAATATAAAATGGGTCAATCCTTCTAGAAGTAGTTGGAGGAATAGTAACTAGGTTATTTTAAGGTGGCTTTGATTTCAGTATAGCAAGAACATTTGAAGAGGAATCCCTGCTAGGAGTAATTTCTTTGTTTTTAACAAACTTGACCATCTTTTCAAAATGATCAAGATTATCCCTGAGGTATTCAACTTCAAACATTTGTATTTCTGTCCTCTTTGCATGATCTATAATGTTGAAAGCTCGGAAGGAACTTTGCAAAAAAGATGAGGTAATTTCATTGATGGGTTTTACAAAAGAAATACTAGTCTTAGGAACCTGGACATTATCTTTTGGGACAACAAGAACTATAGGAGGATGAGAAGTATTTACCTATTTACTTGTTATATCTTTTGGTTTCCAATGCAAAGATGCACCTCTTTTTGCAATAGTTACCGGTGGCTTGTCCTTTTCTTCTGAAGCATCAACTTGACATTGATCAAGTTGATTCTTTTGTGACCATGTGAAAATAACATGGGCATCAGTTATTGGGTCCTCATCATCAAATTCATTCTCTACATGGAAATAACCAATATTGGAGTTTCCAGCTATATCTACTTCCCCATCTAGGAAAAGATCAACATTTTCATTGATAGAATAATTCGATTATACATACTCATCTTGATTCGTCTCATAGTACCCCATAACTACATTGGTAGGTGGATCTTCAAGAGAAAACCTTCCTTATGGTGTATGAAGATGGTTTTGATTTCTATTTCTGAAATAATTCAAAATATTCCTTCTAGGAACATCCTTGTAGGAATTATTTGAAACTTTCCTTTTGAAAGGCCAACAACTCATTTTCCAACCTTTGTACCATGGGATAAAAAAAATTGATTTTTTATTTGAAGATGAATAATTTTATGCTTTCCCTTTTGTATTTGTATTCAATCTTATCTTACTAGCAAGTATCAAAATATCTTCAACACTTGTAGCTAATTGTTGAGCATCTTCAAGATCAGGAATAATAGCCCTATGCAACAAGAAGCTTACATCTAGAAGTTTCCTATTGATGAATAAGAACTTAAGATTATAGGCTATTAGTTTAGCATCAATAGGAATCCTTGCAACTAGCTTATTGAATTTAGCCACAAACTCATGCATGGGTTAATGAGCCTCTTTCCTCATAGTTGTAAGATGAGCTAACAAAGTGTGTACATTTTTAGCAGGTTTAAATCTTTCTTCAAACTTGGTGTAGAGAGTATTACAATTAGTAATAGCACTAGGAGTGAGAGTGTAGAGCCACTCAACTACTACTCCTTGTAAATTTTTTAGTGAATAAACATACAACAAAATCTTTGTGTTCAACACCGAGAACAACACAAACAATATAGAAAGCAATGATGTGTTCATCAAGATGCTTCTTTCCATTACTATAGAATTTTGAGATGTTCTTTCATAAAAACTATGGAAGCTCATGTAAAGGAGATGCTAAGTTTAGGGGACCAAAAGCATTTCTCAAAGGTCCAGAAAGTGGTTGTTGAGGTTGAGCCATAGCAATTTGAATAATAGATACTTGAATTGGAAGTCTATGAAAGATATAAGATTCACTCAGAAGTGGTGATCTTAATCTTTGTGGAGGATAACTTGTAGTATGTTGTAATGGTGACCTTGCTCTCGAAGGTGAAGGAAGAATGTTATGACACTGCAACAATTGGAAAAATGGATCCACCACACCTTATGCCCTTAAACCTCATGTATAGCTTGTATCTTCCACAATGAAGAGTTGGAAACAAAATGAAATTTAGCAAACTAAGAGATATAAACAAGTTTGCAATAACATACTAGAGTTCTTATTCACTTCAATCAAAAGCATGAGGATTTTATTATGTGCTTCATTCCCCATAGGATTAGCCAAAAAACTATTGGCTAAAAACTCTGTAATCCCTTTATAGATTACAAAACTTGATTTTTGGCCATAGTTGTTGTGAGATAGAATCTCTCCTCTCGAAAATGGGAGGCTCCCTTCTTACTACTTACTGAAACTAAAGTAAACTATTCAAAACTTTATAATATGTACGCTACACTAATCATATGGGGGTGTCTCACATTCATGGTTATCTCTTCTTTTAGAGAGTATGTTTACAATGTTTCACAGATTCTATTTCTTGATGTGATACAACTTTAAATAAAATGTAAGAAGTAATTTCCAATACTTCTAACTTGTAAAACCATAGTCTATGAGTACCAACATAATAAAGATATGTAACTGGAAGGCTCACGAAGTCACAAAGTCAGTTTTTAGTCATCAATGATGAATTCCACAATAAAGTAACCAACAACGTAAATGAAACACAAATTCTTTAATATACTTCATGAACATATCAACAAATAGCATGAAAAATTATAAGCACAAATTCTTATAGATCATTCACCAATATTACTAGCAATTTCATAATTCTAAGCAAAAGGTGGAGCACAAAGTCTCACCAAATCAACTCAAAATCCTTCCAATCTAAATTAATAAAAAACTACTAATTCAACCCAATAATACGATGAAATCTTGTGAGAGGCATAATAACATTCAAATTCGTTGAAATTAATTCAACACAAAGTCTGGTGAAATTTAACCTTCTTTATTGATTGAAAAATAGTTTCACAACATGAACTCTAAATTTCAAAATTGCTTTACATATAAGAAGCACTTCATTGCATTAGACAAAAGGTCCATAATATAATAGAACCCTCTCATATTTATAGATGAGAGAAAGAGCTAATCTATGAAAATCCTAACTATTGAATTATTCAAAGGTGATGTCCATGAAAGTAGGAGAACACCTATGTTTTTACATGTAATTACATTTCGTAAAATGATGTAAAAATTTCAAGACCTATTTACATAAAGCATAAAGAAAGCATAACAAGTATCTATCTCTTGAAACACAAAAATATGTATGGTCCCTTGCTCTTGGCTTGGAAATCTTCACACTTCTTCATTATCTCCAACATTGTTCTCTCATCTGATTTAGAAGTGTAATCAATAATAGTGTAGAACTTTGTGATGGAATTCCTTGCAGCAGACCAAACCTTTTTACATCTATCTAGATGTGTTTTGATATTTTTGATGGGTGTCTTTGCAGCTTCTCAACATAGGAAGCACAAGTATGCTACCTCTCTTGAAAGGTAATTTTTGCAATTAGGTTTTAGAAATCACCCCAAGATCTCTCAGGTGTTAGGTCATGACAAAGCTTGGAATAATTCAGTTGGTTGATATGATTTGTTGGTAATCACAAAGGGAATTTATGGTTGCTAAGTTTAGACAGAATTGGGTCTACAAAAGGAGTTTTGTAAATTCTAGAAATGTAGGATAGCTATTGTAAGTTCAAGACAACAATCTAAAACTCCTCTTTACTCATCAATTTTGGCTTTATTATGATGCTAGAACATTTTCTAAGTGTAGTTTTAAAGAAAGAACAAAAGAGAAAAGGGATTAGGAGTTTTCTAGGCTTGTAACTAATGTTGAATAGTAACAATGGAGGATGCTAGAGTGGAAAACCTCCCTAAAACTAAGTTCCATTTAATCAAGGGAAACCTATAGTCTCATGAAACTATTCCAATCTTCTAAGGTCGATAGATTTTTTACCATCCATTCACCATTAAAGAATGAACAATAGATGAACTTAAGTGTAGAAATATGAACAATTCTCAAACTAACTTTACACTTTTTTCATCATCAATAAACACCAAAAATTATGAGCAAGGAGGATATCACACCATATCATTCTTCACCATTAAAGTGCGGCATGAACTAATAGCTAAAAACAACATAAAACTAGAATAACAAAGCTAAAATCTAAGATTGGAAGAATGAATCATGCACATATGAGAATAAAACACAAGAATCCATCAAAATAATATTATTCTCAATAATTTTTTGTAGCATTCCTTTACACAACAACTCATCTCCCTATTTGAAAATGAGAGGAGACCCCTATTTATAGTTTTTGAAAATAAAAATGAATCAATAGGATTCATTTTCATTATGTGGTTTAGATTCATTTTACAATAGGGTTTCATCTAACCCCAAATATATAGCAATATAAAAATAGACTCTTTGTCTTTTTCCCTATTTCACCATCTAGTCTATTTCATCATTTAGTGGCTTGAAACTATAGCTATTTTATCCAGTAGTGGTTTCTTCTATATTTTGTAGCTATATTGTAAAATACTCATCATCTATAACTAGTTTTCCATTATTCTTCTAGAGAGTAGCACATACCAAAAAATTCCCAATCAAGCCCTAGAGCTGGTTCCATTCAATGATGTCATACTGGATGACTTGAAAGGTTATCTCAAATATTTTGGTGATTTTCTCCCATTGCTTGGTGCATCTTGGCATGGCCTTGATAACTTGCTTGGAATAAGTGAAAGCCCTTGCTATGAAGTCCATGAAATCTAGTGACAATGTATCTACAACCCATTACTCCATCTTCTTATGGAAGAATGGCTTGATTTTCTTCAAATCTTACTATAGGGTGGGCATCTCATGATCTATCATCATTTCAAATAGTCCTCACTGTTAGTCTGGTTCTTTTTCACCTACTCAAGATCAAGTTCCAGCTCATGCAAGATATTTTCTAGGATATCTTTTTGGTATTCAAGGCCCATCTTCCATGTCTCCATAAGCAATTGATCATCCTCACATATTCCTAGCTCTTATTCCCATATTCCCTTGGAGAGCTTGAGGAAACTCTCGAGTTTAGGATAGTTAATCCTATATATCTCAAAGAATCTATTGTAGGTCCTTATTAAATTCTCTAGCAGCTTCTAAAAATCCCAAAACTTGTTGTATGTTCTGGCAGTGTGGTGAAGGCCCATGTCACCATTATATAATACCTGATTAAATCAAGCCATAGTGGAGTTGGTCGAATTCTTCATTTTCTTCATTTTGAGTAGTTTTTCCTTGGAGAGGAGATCAACCCTACATTGTCCAAGGGCCTCTTAATCCATGGACATCCATTGTTTAATGTAAGAAATGAGATCTGCTACTTGTTCTTTTAGCTCCTCCTTAGTGGAGTGATCCTTGTTCATCTATTGTATGATGGTGACCATTGACTCTTGCAAGTCACCAATATTTTGTTAATGGGGGACAGGCCTAGGTTGATCATTGATACTCGGTATGCTTTCACTTGTACAAATCTTGTACCTCCATTGGCTACTAGAGTGCAAACCTGCAACATCCAAGATTTGGAAGCATCCATTGTGATGTGAGACCTGATTTTGGGTTTCTTCTCCTTTCTAGTCCTTATTTTTGCTTGGTCCAAGATTACCTCTAGCCTTGATTTAGGATCTGTAACCACAGGAGCCTTCTTTTCCAATTGTTGCTTTAACCAGTTGGGAATCTTAGTTTGACCTTGGGTGATTCATGATCACCTTCCTCTTCTTGCTCACATTGAGGTTGATCTTCTTCATTATCACAAGATTCTTCATCATGTTTTTCTTCTTGACTTGATTCTTTTTCAAGTGTTGGTTTCCCCTCTAGATTTGCCTTAGTAATTTCTACATTCGCTTTGGAGATGTTATCTCAAATGGTGTTTTCTTCTTGGAACACCCTTTCTTCTTCAAATATAACCTCAGCATGGCCCTTAGATTAAGGGCTCTCTTCTAGAACTTTTCCTTTTGTATCTTTCTCCTTTACATCCTTAGTTTTAGGAGGTACTTCTTCTAGAATCAGGCCCTTGTTTTTTCCAATAAATGGAAGATCATCTAGTATTTCCACATCTTTATTAGTATCTACCTTCTCCTCCCCTAAGTAGTGCTCATCTGGGTGTACCACTTCAACTACATATTTGTGTTGTTGAGAGGGCTCTTCATCTAGCTCTTGGTCTGATGTATCTATCACATAATGTTCACCAAGAGCCCCAACATCCTCCTTAGAAGTCTATTACCTTTCATCATTAGAAGATACTCTATTCAAGTTTATATTCAACCTACCTTCTAGGTGCTCAAAGTAATTGTCTTGATCAAAATCTTTGAGATCTTTAGTTACATTTTACTAAACACCAAGAAAAGATAATAATCCAATAATGTGTTTTTCCTATGCATAGAGTATCAAAGTGACTTGAGTGATTGAGGAGACACACTATTTTTCTACTGACTTCATATCTCTCATCACTGAAGATATGTGCCTTTGCTATCTGATTGTCGGCATTCCTTGTGACTACGTTGCACTTGCAGGAATCTCTCTATAGTGTCTTTTCAAATATGCATAACGAAGATTCAACCAATTCTTACTGTAGATTTTAAACCTCAGGCAAACACAATAACAAAACACAAATACAAAAAATAGAGGAATCACAAAAAACTTTTACACACAAACACAGGAGCTTAGCTTCTTATTCCTCTGATTAGTCAATTCATTACATATACCTCTATTTATAGAGGTTTTGCATACCAACTCTAAATATAGCTCATGCATGCACATGTCTGTTACAGTCAACATGCAGCAACATGCAAATATAAACATTTATTAATTGTTTACTAAAAGCAGTCGCATGGAATCTTCACTGAGGCTCACACATCATTTTCCAACATGCTCCCCTTTGATGCTGAGACTCACAATTCAGTACCAAAGTTTTGAAGACTGAACCTGAACAACTCAGTGTGCAGACTTTCATAAGTTCTTTCTCTAATATAGAGAAGACTCACTGTCTCTCAGATCATTTGACACCTTATTACTTTTAACATTCCAACATTTAGATTTATAAAACCTTTTAAACATACCTGTAACTTTCCTCCAACTGGATCCATCGATCCATCCATAGTCAATTTTCATACAATCTTTCTTAGATTTTCCACTCCACTCTCTGTTCCAACATGATTTTTCTGAATGATTCTTCAACCCACAAATTGTACAAGGATGAAGATCCCAACATTTCTCTTTTTTATGTCCTCCCCTATGACAATGTGAACATTCCATAAACTCCATACTTTTAGATGATTTGCACAAACTTGTAACACTTGTTACATCACTTCGATCTCTCTCACCATATCTCAGGCCTTCATTCTTTGGCCTCACAACTGGCTGAAAGAGATCTCTCATTTTTTGCCCATTTTTTCCCAATTTTTTTCTCTTTTCAGACCAATCTTTGTTATTAGCTTCACATGCTGCAAAAACATTAGTTTCAGACACATCTTTATCATCATTTTCATGCTTTTTACCTAAACAAACTTTAGCTACATCACCCATACATGTAGCATCACATATCAGTGACTTTGATTTCAAACATGCATTTTCTTTCTCCAACAACTTTAGCTTTCCTTCCAGATCTTCATTCTTTTTCTTGACCTCATCAAGTAGCTTCAATTTTCCTTCTAGCTCTTCATTTTTCTTTTCTAACTCTTCATTTTTCTTTTTCACTTTTTCTAATTCTTTTTCCAGACTTTCATTTTCACACAAATAATCACATCTTTCTTTTGAAAACTCCTTTTTCTTATCTATCAATTCTGAATTACATTTTTTCAGCTTCACGAGTTCATCTTTCAAACTATCTTTCTTACACAATAAATTTATAGTTTCTTTATTCACCTTCTTACCAGTCTTTCCCACTGAAAGAAAAAATTTAAACTCACCTTCTTGAAAAACTGTGATAAATTAGCAGACTTCTTTCTTTTGAACTCTACAAAATATTCAAACAGCTACACCTCGACCTTCATGCATGAATCAACAAATTGACTTCAATGGCCTTTGAACTATAAAAGACCACCTCTCTTGTTTAAATCGGATTACCAAGTGGTTTCTCTTCACAGATCTCAAGCAATGCATAGATGGCTTCAACCAAAGAAAATTAAGAACACCCTTTTTCTTGTTGATTGCAACCTCTCTATTAAAAAATAAATAAATAAATTCTTCTACCTTCAATCCTTTATGCTTCTATTTTAGACAGTCTGCAGGCCTTTTTTCAAAAAATAACAATTTAAACTTTTATTTCTACACAACAATCTGGCTGATTTCATATATAAACTCCTCCTTTCGAACTCTAAGTGCTTTAAAACAACACAATCCTTTATACAGTGATCAATTTACCATTAGGGTGCAACAGTTTTCTTTTCTGGTAGACTCTGGAGCAGCTCTTCCTATCTTTATCGATGGTGGATTCATCAACAGCTCTCCCATTAGCTTCAGCGATCTTGATCTTTCCTGCAATCTTTCTCGTGAGCGGTGGCTACAAACTGCACTCAACAACTCAGGCTTCAATGTGGTGCAATCAACACTTCTTTGGCTTGCTTCTGCAATCTCCCAGCAAACACTATCAACGGGGCTCTGATACCAATTGTAGATTTTAAACCTCAGGCAAACACAATAACAAAACACAAATACAGAAAACAGAGGAAGCACAAAAAACTTTTACACACAAACACAGGAGCTTAGCTTCTTATTCCTCTGATTAATCAATTCATTACATATACCTCTCTTTATAGAGGTTTTGCATACCAACTCTAAATATAGCTCATGCATGCACATGACTATTACAGTCAACATGCAGCAACATGCAAATACAAACATTTATTAATTGTTTACTAAAAGCAGTCACATGGAATCTTCACTGAGGCTCACGCATCATTTTCCAACACTTACGTGGCTTTGAAATTTACTGGAATTTCTTATTTAGATGAAAATACTTCATATTTGTATCGATATTTGTCTCCTACATCTGGAAAGATATTTCATCAAATGATACATATTATATATTCAAGCTAAAAGGTATCAACATGGTCCCTCCAGTACAATCCAAGAGAGTAGGTGATAACCCTAATTATTCATATACCAATCTTCATGGCCTCTCTCTCTCCTGAGATCATCCTTGCCATCATAGCCATGATTTTCCAATCTAATTTTCAGCTAATCGTTTTATTTAAATACTTTTCTGATTCTAGCTTACCTTCCTTTCTCTTCCACATACTAAGCTTTTCATCTGCATTGCTTGTGCCTGTTGGAACCTCAACAATCATTTTGTGCATAATATGCAAGAATGATGTTCAATTTTATCATAGTTATTTACGTGCCTTAGCTATGCTTCCACCTTTTGAATACATGTTTTCTATTTGCATTTTATTGTTTGAATTATTCTCTCAATTAAAAGGAAAACATTCATTTAATGTGATTGGCCTCTCATTGTAGAACTCTGCATTCTTTATTCCCTCTTTTGATGCATATAAAAAAATGGAAACACTTTCCAAATTCAGTGCCTATAGATTTCATGTATGACTGTGAGCATATATGTTTTGAAAACTCAGCCACAAATGAAAAGTATTTCAACTATGCATCCTCATTGTCATGGACTAGAAGAACAAACTTTATCATTTTGTTTTGTGGTTAGTGGTCGGTTTATTCTTGAAACTCTTAGTTTAGCAAGTATGATCCAATATCATGATAGTTTCTCTCAAACAATGGGCTAAAGTTAAAATTTCATAAATATTGCAAGTCTTTGTTTTCCTGACCAAAGAATCTCTTTAACAGTTTGTTAGCTAGATGTCTCTAAAGGACAGCTAGCCTTGAAGAAATATATTGTTGACTACAACATATATCATAGAGTAATGACATTTAAAATGTTATCTTGCTGAAGGAGAAATTTGAACACCTCCTCCATAATGTGCCTATTTAGGAATTTTTAGGGATGTATAAATTTTTCTCCAATTCTTTGTATAACTTTATGGTGCATCAATGTCATCATCTACTCCAATTTAGTGCTTGAAGTAGGCATTTGGGTGAGTAGCCAATCTGTGGTGTGAGATGATAATCATATTTTGGGAGAACTTATACAAACCTAAACAATAAAATTCATCATATTTAGGAATGCATTGAGGTAGGTATTCCTCAAAAATTCATCTTTCCAACCTTCTGAACAGTGGCAAAAATAGTTCAAGTACCCTTCAAAATCATTGTGGCAGATTGATCAAACAATCTCCAAGAGTTATGAAATCACACCAACATGTTGTGTTATGATAGGGGACTATGCCTATAAAATGGTTTGGCATGAAATTATTGGGATTAAAAGCTGTTAACAATCAAATTTGCTTATTCAACCATTTTTGCAACTATTTAAATTGAACTAAAACTTGCCAATTTGTTTTTTTAGAAAAATATCAAATCAAATTTTGGGGATCTGCCCTCATGGGGATCAGGTTATTTGGGCCACATGAACATGTAGGCAAGTGGGATTTTTACAAATCCACTTCCTCAGAAAAATACTAAAAATCAAACTTGACCACTCTGTACGTGTTCTGGAAAAGCAATCATAAAATTGTGTAAAAGTCATTTGGATTTGATTTTGAAAAAATATTGAATGACATCCAAACACCGTGAAATTATGCATGGAGGTAGACCTTGGTGCAGAGAATTGAAGGCAATAATTATTTTGTTAAAATCATCATCCATTTTCTTAAAATTTACCCTCAAAGTTGACCATTTTAATATAATTTTCACTATACCGACAACAGATTTTCTCAAAAACCCTTCAACTTGTCGCTTTGAAACTCTGTCAAATCAAATTGTATGAAGCTGAAAATTGGTGTGCATACTCCCATATGTTAGAAAAACATATCTGCAAAGTGGTTTGCATGAAAATGAACAGATCGAAAGTTATGATTTTTCAAAATGAGTCAACTTTACTTATGAGTGCCAAAATCAAATTTTCACATATGGGAAACTAAAATTTGCATGAAATTTTAGGCTCCAATAGTGGCTCCATCTGGGGATGAATGATTGTGAGATCATTGCAAGAATCCAAATCACTAGAAGAGTAGACCAAACATTAGTTCCTTGAATAGTAGATTCAAATTGCTTCCTGTCATGAACTAATGTGTTTTTAACAAATCTACACCTCAGCTGATGGCACAAGGCCAACAAAAAATAGAGGCCCCTATTTTCCTCTATCAAACACCTTGATCTGATATGAATTCATCAAATTCTTCTTAAGAACACTCATGAAATCAGCCATGCCACTATCATTAAAAACCTTCAGAGGATCATTATGTTAAACTTGACCCAAATTCCTTTTACCACTTTGTAGCTCATATTCTCCATGATCATGGGATAAATCTCTATCGTCTTCACCATACAATCTGTACGCATATTTAATGCAACATTTCTCATTATTCTGCTCACTATAATGTATTATTGAATGATCTCCTAGCTATATAAAAAAATTACCATTAGAATGCCATTCTTTAAAGTCTAAAAATTCTTCTATATCAACATTTTTTGGAACAACCAGATTTGAAATATTTTTTACTTCCTCCATATTACTAATTGGTAGTGACACAAAACTCTGATCCACACAACCATCATCATGTATATTTGAATCAATTAATGTTGGAGATAAATTATCTGAATCTTGATGTGTATATTTTTTATACTCTGCTGCCAATAAATCTGAAATTTGTTCACTATTGAGTGAACATGCCTCTGTATCCATATCATTGTTGTTGTATTCATCATCAAAAAGTGGCAATTCAAGTGCTTTGATCTCACATTCAATTTTCTCACAAATTGGTACATTATTTTGATTATCAAAAAACAAAACACTTCATCTTCAACATAAAGTGGATTTGAAAACACATAAAATTTGTTTTCTGGCATACCTTGGAAAAATCTCATATGATCTTCTATCTTCTCATCATATAATGGATTTGAAAAAAATTGGAAACCATTTTCAAGTGTACAACCCTCTTTATTATCAATTGTGTCCCTATGGCTCTCATATGCAACTAGAGGTATTATTTGTTCACTATCAAATGAACTTGCATCATCTAAATATTCAATGGATCCCTCATAACATGCATTGCTTTCCCTGTCACAATCTATTATACAAAAGACATCTTCAATATCTTCACCCTCCTCACATGGGTTGTCATAAGAATCATATTGACTTGCACATGTCTCATCTTCTATTGGCTACATTTTTTGATCAATTTCCTAATACTCATGAGTGATATCACCATTGTCTTCATACCTTTTCCTCTACATGGAATCAATAAATTTATTCACTTGATCAAAGGCATGTTGTTTTGATGACTCTAGCCAATAGACTGATTTAGGTTTCCACACTCTTATGAACTGTGCAACAAAAAAGGGTCTTGTAGGCTTACAATTAGAAGGTAATTAAACACAGATATTCATCATCTTGTTGTATAGAAAGATTTCATCTTCTCCTTCATATCTCCTTATGTCAAGAAATGCATCAAAGGGGATAATCTCACATTCTGATTCTATGATAGAATCATGGCTTTGAGTATGTACATACTCATCTTCTTCCTCCTTAGATTGTTGATTCGAATATACATTTTGCTGTAGGTTTTGATTGACACCTTCACATGGGTTGGGATTGTATTCCACCTTCTGATGTGGCATTTGGTATTGATATGGATAATGCTCAAGATATTGGCTATGTTGATAATCTTGGTAGCCTACTAGTCTTTTTCTAGGAGGGATTGGATAGGAATTTTTTTTTTTTGAAGCCTATGATGCATAAATATATTGTTGTGAATAATATGCATTAACTTTATTGTGAAGATTCCCAATTATATTATGTGGCACTTGTGAGGTCCAAGAACCATGTGTATTTGTATCTCCATCCTCATCAAAGAGTGGTATATACTAAGGTGTATCTGAAGCAAGCAAGATACCCAATTCTCCTAGTTCTTGAAGTAATGCATTATTTCTCTTTATTTCTTCTTTCAATTTGTTTATTTCATCATTTATCTTAGTCAAAGGTTTTTTCATAAGGTTGTTGTGCATTTTTCATAAAATTTTACTACAATCTCCACTCACTTTTTTAAAAGTGAGAAAAATGAAATGATTCTTGATTTTATCCCAAGCGGAATCACTTTTTCTGAAACTTCTCAAATTATGAATCTTTCTTCAATGACTCTATATTATGGTCTTCAACTAGATATTATGTATGACTTGATTGATTTGATGGATCTATTGTGATGGTGCAAAGTGTAATAGATGAAAGCTTGCTAACTACTCCTACTAAAATGAAAGATGTGAATGCTTGAATAATACTTTATAAAATTCTAAAATGGAATTGGCATGACCAGTGCCTACTTTTATTGGGATAATGGATTCAAGAGGTAAATGATATGTGTTTCCCCTTTTTGGCTTAACTCTAGTTGCTAGGCACTTTTAAGAATGAGGTTCTATAACTGGCATAAAACTTCACTAAATTTATGACTTGCATAAATTGTGCTAGAATATTTTCTTACTAGGTTCTTCTTCAAATATCCAAAAGAAATCTTTAAATCATTGTGATGCATCCAAAAGAATTCAAATTTGACTTATAGACACCAATTGGTTAATTCACACAAAATAAGAATACATTTTGATAAATCAGAAATATACTTGATATACTTGATATACTTATTTAAATGATTAAAAGACCTCAAATTTGAGACAACCAGATAAAAATGTAAATAATTGCATCAAAACAACTGAACACCATGAAAGGATTTCATCAAATTTATGCATTCCTCTCCATTATATAATTTGAAAAGATTTTACAATATACAACATGATGTTTTATTTCAGAAACAATTCACCCTATCCAACTACCTAACCTACTGATTTCTAATAAATCTCCTCATTTTTTCATGATTTTACTTTACATATATACAATACACATTTTAGGGTTATGACCCTTAATTTCTTCCAATGTAACTTTTCAACATTCTTTCCTAAAAATAAAATATTTAATTAATTTCCATTTTTGGAAAATTAAATATTTTAGTTAATCTTCATCATCTCAGGCAAAATAATCAATTAACCTTCCATAGATTAAATAATTGACTTTAACTCTTCTATCATGAAAATTAATTTTAATGATGATTATAATTTTCCCTTGCTAGCAATTTTTATGCTCACTTTTACTTGCAAGCATTTTCACCATATTTAAATAAATCCACTTTTACTTTTTTCGTGAAAATATTTTATGTGGCAATTACTCTATACTTTTTCACCTAATGAAATAAGATACTTTTGGATAAAAGCAATTATCAAATCCATAGTTTTTCCTTTTCTTGATATCTCATCTTTTTCTCCTTGTAAAATATTTCTAATTGTGCCTTTTATCATTTTTACTTCCCATAATATTTTCACTTAGCACTCTTACCTCAAATCTTGCAAATTAATTAAATCTCCCACTCTGTATTGCATTTTATCAAATGAAATATTCCAATAATGTGTTTTTCCCATGCATAGAGTATCAAAGTGACGTGAGTGACCGAGGAGGCATACTATTTTTCTACTAACCTCATATCTCTCATCAATGAAGATATGTGCCTCTACTATCTCGCTGTCGGCCAAACTTTTCCTGAAAGCTTCTCATCACAGAGACTCTCCCAATTAGAGAGATCTAGGAAACTTGCATCAATTGAGCATATCTCTCTAATGGATTTAGTGTCATTCTCCTGGCTCATTTTCTTATTCATTCCATGTGACTACATTGCACTTGCAGGAATCTCTCTATAGTTTATTTTGAAATATACATAACGAAGATTCAATCAATTCTTGTGTGGCTTTCAAATATGCTAGAATTTCTTATTTAGATGAAAATAATTCATATTTGTATCGATATTTGTCTCCCACATCTGGAACTATATTACATCACATGGTACACATCATATATTCAACCTGAAAGGTATCAACATGGTCCCTCTAGTACAATCCAAGAGAGAAGGTGATAACCCTCATTATTGATATACCAATCTTCGCGTCCTCTCTCTCTCCTGAGATCATCCTTGCCATCATAGCCACTATTTTCCAATCTAATTTGTAGCTAATTTCTTTATTTAAATACTTCTTCGATTCTAGCTTTCCTTCCTTTCTCTTCCACATACTAAGCTTTTCATCTGTATTGCTTGTACCTGTTGGAACTTCAACAATCATTTTGTTCATAATATGCAATCATTATGTTCAACTATATCATAGTTATTTATGTACCTTGGCTATGCTTCCACCTTCTGAATACATGTTTTCTATTCATGTTTTATTGTTAAAAATATTCCCTCAATTAAAAGAAAATCATTCCTTTAATGTAATTGGCCTCTTGTTGTCGAACTCTGCATTCTTTATTCCCTCTTTTGATGTGTATAAAAAAAATGGAAACACTTTCCAAATTCAATGCTTATAGATTTCATGTATGACTGCGAGCATATATTTTTTGAAAACTTAGCCATAAATGAAAAGTATTTCAACTTTACATCCTCATTGTCATGAACTAGAAGAACAAACTTTATCATTTTGTTTTGTGGTTAGCCGTCAGTTTATTCTTGATACTCTTAGTTCAGCAAGTATAATCCAATATCCTAATAGTTTCTCTCAGACAATGGGCTAAAGGTAAAATTTCATAAATATTGCAAGTCTTCATTTTCCTACCCAAAGAATCTTGTTAATAGTTTGTTAGCTGGATGTCTCTAAAGGACAGGTGGCCTTGAAGAAACATATTGTTGACCGCAACATATATCACAGAGTAATGGCATTTAAAATATTATCTTGCTGAAGGAGAAATTTGAACACCTCCTTCCTAATGTGCCATTTTAGGAATTTTTAGGGATGTATAAATTTTTCTTCAATTCTTTGTATAACTTTATGGTGCATCAATTTCATCATCTGCTCCAATTTAGTGCTTGAAGTAGTCATCTGGGTGAGTAGCCAATCTGTGGTGTGAGATGATAATGGTATTCTGGGAAAGCTTATACAACCCTAAACAATCAAATTCATCATATTTAGGAATGCCTTGAAGTAGGTATTCCTCAAAAAATTATCTTTTTGACCTTCGGAATAGTGGCACAAATAGTTCAAGTAGCCTTCAAAATCATTGTGGAAGACTGATCAAACGATCTCCAAGAGTTATGATATCACACCAACATGTTGTGCTATGATAGGTGAGTATGCTTGTAAAATGGTTTGGCATGAAATTATTGGGATTAAAAGTTGTTAACAATCAAGTTTGCTTGTTCAACCATTTTTGCAACTGTTTAAACTGAACTAAAACTTGCCAATTTTCCTTTTTAGAAAAATATCAAATCAGATTTTGGGGAGCTACCCTCATGGGGATCAAGTTATTTGGGCCACATGAGCATGTAGGAATTTTTTTTTTTACAAATACACTTCCTCGGAAAAATACTAAAAATCAAACTTGACCACTTTGTAGCTGTTTTGGAAAAGTACTCATAAAATTGTGTAAAAGTCATTTGGATTTGATTTTGAAAAAATATTGAATGACATCCAAACACCCTAACAATTTGCATGGAGGTAGACCTTGGTGTAGATAATCGAAGGCACCAATCATTTTGTTACAATCATCATCCAATTTCTTAATATCTATCCTCAAAGTTGACCATTTTAAAAAAAAAATCACTGTACTAACAACAGATTTTCTCAAAAACCCTTCAACTTGTCACATTGAAACTCTATCAAATCAGATTGTATGAAGCTGAAAATTGGTGTGCATACTCCCATATGTTAGACAAACATATCTACAAAGTGGTTTGGGATATGAACGAACAAATCCAAAGTTATGATTTTTTAAAATGAGTCACATAAGCAGATTTTTCAACTTTTGACTGCCAAAATCAAATTTTCACATTTGGGAAACTAAAATTTGCATGAAATTTTATGCTCAAAAAAGGCTTATGTTGGGGTGTCTACTTCCTCTTTTTAGTTCTAGTGGGCGGTGGGGACTTGGGAGCTTCTTTTGATGAGGAAGCAATTGTGCCACTATTAGGTTTACTTTCAAGCTCATCCTTGAGCTTTCCATATGTTAGCTTTCCTCCCTGTACCTTCAATTGGAAAATTTGCACATCTATGAATTTCTAGATTCTATGCTCAATGGGTTGAATCAGTATATCAAGTTCAGTGACCTTTCATTCAAATCAATCATAGGTAGAGGTAAGTTGGCCATAGCATTGTATCCATCATCAAAAATGTTATCTTCTTCCTCCACTATCTGATTGAGCATGGGGAATAGGTTAATAGACTTCAAAAACTAGGTAGTGATGCTCATATGGTGCCTCATTTGTACCTCTTTTTCATCATTGCAATTTTTCCAGAAGTCCTCAAGATGAGGTTGGTGGGCATACTTCCTTCCAATCCATTTCTTTAGCTTTCCAAACGGGTCGATCCTTCCCTGGTTTGTGCGGAGATTCAAGCTATACTCCACCAACTCATTCTCTAAGTACTCTACGCATTGGGTAGTAGGGTAGGAGTACATTCCATGCTTGAAGGTTAGGGGATATAGAATCCCAGTTCTATGTTTGTCACTCAATAGCATGTTAGCAATTTTCAACTATTGAGAAATCTCTAGAAAGATCATGCAGTCATTGAGGTAGCGTACCAATCAGTAGGGTTTCGTTGAGAACCCTTATGCTCTGATATACATGAATTTCAGGAAAAATATTAACAGATTCCTAAACTGCTTGATGAAGGCCTTTGCACTGTGTGATACCTTGCTCTCAAAATCTCCTCTTGGGAGTTTGATTATGTGCCCAATGAAGGCATCATTCACCTTCAAGTATTCTCTTTTAAAGTTCTTGTACTACAACTTGGAATAACAATCATAGACATTAAGTTCGCCTTTATTTTTTCCAAGTTGGACTACAATGAAGGGTCCTTTGTATGATAATTATTTGCGAGGAGGTATACTAGACATGATGTCATATAAAACTTGGAGGTCTTCTTCATGGCCATGAGTTGGTTGTGAAGGTTGTCGTTGATCATTTTAGCCCAATGGAACTTGGCCTTTCCTCAGATGATCTCAATGAAGTAAAAAATCCACTCCTTAAAGAATGAAAAACTTGGTAGGCCCATTACTCTACTTAATAGAATGACCAAGTCATGGTACTCTTCATAAAAATCACTTTTGAACAACTCTTGTGGTACTTTGTTGGCACTACCCCTCTTTTCTTTCAACAAATACTAGTTGATTGTTCATTTACACCCAAGAGGGTTCTATTTCCACATGTTCTCAACAAACTCCTTCATTTCCTCCATTTCATTAAATTTGGGGATGTTGAAAGCTTGACCAATAAATTTAGCAGAAAAGTCTGCCAATACCCTCTCATCTCTATCAATAATCTTCTTGTTGGAATGATAACATTCCTGATAGGTCATGAATAGCTCTAGGGCAATTAATGTAAGAGGGAAACCAGTTGCCTTTATGAGACCACGTTTCTTGAACTTCCATGTATTTTTTGTGGTAGAGTTAACCATCACCCTTCATATGAACTCATCAATATCCATCTGCCCTAGGTTTATATTGAACACCATGTTTTAGGTGAAGGAAAGCTTGGAGGTACACTCCACTCTGTGAAACTAATACTTCATTTGGTCTTTTTCTTCCTTCCCTCTTGGCACATGACCAGGATTCTTCCCTTTTTCATATTTCTCAATAGGCCTCCTTGATTGACTCATAGTAGGTTCCATAAATCATACATGAAAAAGGTACAGTAAGTGCATTCATATACAAGTTATGGAAAACATTAATCAAATCCTACAAATTGAACATCATATCCATTTATATATCACTAAAATATCATGAAATTCCTCATTCTTGAATAGGTTGAAATC
Source organism: Sequoia sempervirens (assembly GCA_007258455.2). Lineage (NCBI taxonomy): Eukaryota > Viridiplantae > Streptophyta > Pinopsida > Cupressales > Cupressaceae > Sequoia > Sequoia sempervirens. The sequence continues at coordinate 482,136,528 of VDFB02271358.1, forward strand.
ATCTAGATCATTTAGGTGAACATTGGCCTAGGGATGCAAGTTTCCTTAAGTTGGAGGCAGTTACGAGGGTAATGAGAAAACAACTCTGAGCCCATGGGGACCCCTAGGCGGCCACCCGCAGGAGAAATTTCACATTTTTTATTTAGCGATCAAATTTCTTATGATGTGATTAGGAACATAGAAAAATAGTTCTCATGATACCTAGCATCATTATATTATGCTCTAATGCTTTGTTTTTTTGGATCATGTGGATTGCAGGAGGGTGAAGGATGTTTGGAGCTTAGCCACTAAGTAATGACATCTAGGAAATAGTGACATACAGGTGAAAGTCTACATTGTAGGATCCTCAGACACCCCAAATACTAGGGTTGTGTGTTAAAGATTGATCATTTTGGGAGGTGTGGAAAGTTACCATTAGGTTGTCATCAAATGTTTACTATTAAGGAATAGGCTTGAAGGGATAGTCATTCGCAGGTGATGGTCCACATAGGCCGACCCACATCAAGCTTCTAAACTTAAATTTTACCTTTGCAAACTTCAAAACAACAAAGGGAAACCAATCCTTTAGAACCCACCATGTGGTAAGGAGTACATTATTATATGTTAAGGAGCAATGCTAGATTAAGGGCCACTTGCATATGGTCACCCGCAAAGGTTGGCCCACAAGCTACTTTTTACCTAGGGTTTTTTATGTTTGGAAAACTCTTGAAGATGTAAAGATGATGGAGGGATCAGATTTTGCATTACCACCCATGTGGAGTATCTAAAAAGGAAGATGATTCTAATTGAAAGCAACCTCTACACTTCTTTGTGCATAATAGGCTCCAACAGTGCATTGATTGGGTGTTGACGTTGGTGAAATGGTAGCACATCAAGCTTGAGGGGAATGGTATGAGTGATAATTGATATGTCATATTTTCTTAGGTCTTCATATCCCTAAGCAATCACATCATGATAAACATGCAAGGCACCAATAATCCCTTTCCATTCCTCCTAGGGGTAGACCTTCCCAATGAAAATATTTTAACTTCTTCAGTCATACCCACATTGTGAGCATCAAATTGACTATCTATTGATTCTTTTTTGGTCTTCTACTCTTAATATTTAATTTTCTCTAAGTTGAATATCCTTTCAAGTTGAACCATACCTCATGGTATTGTGTTTCTCTTTAGATTGATAACCCATTCTATGCCCAACTATGCTTCCTATGGTTCTTCTTCATCTATGATTTGGGTGGCGATGTTGGAATCAAGAAACACTTAGAGGGGGGGTTAATCAATGTTTTGTAAATTTTAACTTTATTAATCTGATCATTGAAGTGCTTGAATCACAAATATTCACAAATAGTCAGCTCAAATCATCCATAATATTCAATGTGAATCCATAAGAGTCTTCCACAACACAATGAGGGCCAAACCAAAAAGTTCAAAGACAAAAATACTTAAACAACTCAAATATCCACAACACACTATATTCACCAAGTCAGCCTTCATACATTGATGAGCAAAAAGTTAGTTCACCGAACCTTCTAACATTCACCCAAATTGATACAAGGCACCAATATTTACATATAACATGTATTATGCATTGAAAAATAATCCCTAAGATCCACAACACAAAGTAATAATAGAAAATGTGCAAATGAGTCAAAGAACATGAAATTACTAGATGCTCTGTTTTAGCTTAATAGATAATCACTGATCTTAAATCTATATGTTGTTCTGAGAAAATTGCAATGTGTAGATCAACTAGCTGACAAGGGTTTCCATAAATGACAACACCAAAAAACATATGCAGTGTCTCTTTCCAACAATCTCCACCTTTGGCATTGATGGAAACACTTAGTGAAAAATGACTAAGTCTTGGATCAGTACCAACAAAAATACACTACAAACAAAAACTCCAAAAATATTTTCATACATGGCTCAAAAATACAACTCCCCCTTAGATGAATATAATTTTTTCACTATTCTATTCTCCCCCTTTAACATCAATTGAAATGATGGGGAATGCACATACAAAACTCCTATAAACAAACAAAAACTTCAAACTACATATGTACAAACTTGTTTCAAAATGACTTACACAAACTTGAAGATATCTACAAAATTTGTCTTTAACAGGTTCAAGCTTGTGTCCCAACACTTATTGAGGATTTCCAAAATAGTTATGTGACCACAGAGTAAATAAGATCACACTTATACAAATTCAAGTTTAACTGGATCACTAACCGCCATAGCATCGTGTGCTTCTTTCAAAGAATTCAACATGGTTTCCATATTAAGACCAATTGGCCCTCTAAGTTCACCAGCTCTTTCCACAACTCTGTCATTATCGTACCTCAAGATTTTTATTTTTTCAAGTAAGGATATAAGTTGACCTTCTTGCTCTCCAACAAAAATATTTAAAGGATCAAAAGTATCAAAAATAGCAGCTAACTCTTTCTCATGATCCTTAACCTTCTCATTTTCCTTAGTAAGTTTTGAGAAAGAAAAACATGACTTATAAATCCTTCCACCTTTTGTTAATGCACTTTGAAAATTTTTCACATAGGTAGATAATAGATATTTGTCATTAGCTATCAATCCTTTCAACCTACTGATCTTCCTAGCATCAAATTCCTTTTGAAATTTAACCAAATTCGACTTCTCAAGTGACTCGAATGAGTACTTACCAAATTTATAAGTTTCTTTAGCTTACTAGAGGAAGAAGCAAATGGATTCTTAACATAAGTAGGCATGATCTTCTCCAAAATGCCAAATGTCATGTTCAATAACTCACTATCCTTAATGTGAAACTTCAGAATTTCTTCCCTAGCCTTAGCTTATGCAAATGATGTGACTTTCATTTTATAAATTGGGGACAAGGTAGACAAATGAATAGTAGCATCTCCCAACTCAAGATCAAATTCTTCCTTTTTCTCTTCTAGAAACTTCTTCACTACCTCTGCAGTGTCTCTTGATTCTACTGGAACTCCTTTAACTTCAACCTTATTTTCATCTACTATTTCCACAACCAAAAATTTTTGCTTGTCATTTGGAGCATCAAATTCTTCAACTTATATATCCTTTTCTTCAACTGACACAATTTTAGAAGATTTTATCTCCATAGGTTCTTCTGTATCATGCACATAAAGAGGAATTTGAGTGTCTTCAACTATAACCTCTGCATTTACTGGACCAAATGAAATATCTTCCACATACTCTTCTTCACAAACAACATCAATTCTCTTCTTTAATAGAACTTCCTTTAGAATTATTTCAGTCTCTTTATCTACTTCTTTAGTCTTACCCAATATAAGCTTGTTTATTCTTGTTTTTCTTTTGAACTCTCTTTTTGCTTCTTTTAGGATTGACTTCATTTCTTCAATAGACATTACCGAACTTAGATTTGCAAGAACCCATTCTCTCAGCTACTCCTCTTTAGTTCTAGCATTAACTCTCCTCATCTCCAAAATTTCATGTAATTCATTAGGTAACTGTGCCATTATCTCAACAAGAGTCCTATTGAAATTGTTCAAATATTTTATTGTAGCCTCTTCAAGGACTCTTTGACCAATAGTATCAAATGTACCATACACTTCACATAGGGGCTTAAGATATCCATCCTTTATTATACCTCTTTCAACTTCCTCTACAGACCTACCTAGTTTTTTAGGCGTCATCTTCTTCTTTGCTTTCTCCTTTTCATTGGAGGGCTTGACTATTGTTGCTACTTGGGTGCCCATATGCTTTATTTCTCTAACTTCTTCATCAAATTCTATCTCTTCATCTTCTGAAATAGTTGTAGACACTCTCGTTCTCTTATCCTTCTTCCTTTTACTGGATTCCTTAACTTGAGCTTTTGTAGGGATTGACTTTTTTGCATGACTAGATAGGGGTGTTGATCTCCTTGTTGATCTAGTTTGAGCAGAGGATGTTGCCTAACTAGAAAATTTAGTTTTAGTAGGCTCTTTTCCTTTTTCACTTTCAGCTTGTTCTCTTTTCCTTTTGGCTTCTCGTATAGCTTCTATAGGTATTCCCATGTTCTCTGTGAAGATTTCCACTTCTTTCCTCACTCTCAAAACTATCATTGGTTTCTTCAATTGCTCATGAACTTCAATATTTTTATTTGCATATGTTCCAAACCTTTCTTTAGACATATCCAAAGGCTTACTCAACAAATGTTGTGCATATAGCTCCAAGATTCTTTCCTAAATTTCATAACCCATTGGCATAATCTAGACAGTTCTAGGTTCTGCCGCTTCCATCAAGCACTGATCAATATAAAACAAACTGTATCCTTATACTTTTCCATAATAGAAGTGGGAATTATTGCCCTTGCTTGCATTATATTCTAAAAGTTTTTGAGATATCCCCAGATTGTAGTTTTCCTCACTTGCAAATTACCAAGGCTAAATAACATGTCTGTAATTTGAACAACATCAAGCTTATCACTTTTCCAATGCACTTTCCCAACTCTCGGGACTTCACCCATGAAATAAAAGAACAAACATAGCAACAAATTATGATATTTAAAGGTATTCTTCGTGTCTTTCTCAATCTTATCAATATTTTCTATAAGTTGACTTTGAAGCAATTCACATGAATCATACTCTGCATTCTCCTTTACCATATGATATGTTGCATATATGGCAATACCATATACAAAATTTTCTTGGATGGAGTGATATATCTTATAACCAATGACCATCGAGGCATATTTCACACTCACATCTATGATGTTATCAATTTTCATCACTCGTCTATCAAATACCAAACTAGTTGCATCAGTGATAGTTTGATTTTTCAGACTTCAAAATTAGTAATCCACTGAAGGAATTTAAACCTGTAATATTACTTATAGCCTCTTTTGTAATCTTTAAGCATTGATTCAACCACATGAATTTAGCATGAACTCAACTTAAGATGTACCGGACCCATTCGTTTTCATCAAACACATGAAATTTCACAATCTGCATGAATTTCTTTTCCTTTGAGGTTTTGAATTTGGGCATAACAAAAAAATCTTCTCCAATAATGTGTTTGAAATACAAATTTAGCAACTATGAGCTTCCTAACTCCTCAATATTATCATGAATGTATGGCCTAATATCTTCAATGTGCAAAACACCATAAAAAACAAACGAAAAATGTATGTAAGGGCTTTGTCTCAATAGACTTGAAAGGATGTCACTTGAACTTTTGGCTAGGTCTATCCTTGAATTCAACTACCAATGGAGTATCCATTTTCACCAATTCACAGGTTTACAAGTTTTCCTGAAAAATACCTTTTAGCTAGGTTAGGGTTTTAACTTTGAATTGCCTTCACACTTGAATTCTCACCAATTTTTTCCAATGTTTGCTTCAGTTCTCTTCAAGCTTCTTCTTCTCAAAATGGAAAGTGACAAATGAAGGATTGAAATAACCTTTTATCATTCATAGACCTAACCTTTTTGATGCAATAAATGATTTTTCCCTAACTCATCTGGATACCGTATTTCCATACTTTGTAAAAGATAACTCTTCTACGAACCTTCAATTCTACATTAAATACTCTCTTCAATTGTTCAATAGCAACTATAGATCATCAATACAATTGTTGAACTCATTGACATCCTGATGTTGATTTCTTTTAGGTGGTTTGAAATATTTTCTTAATAGTTCCCCCTAGGCTAGAGGCCTTAACCTAATTCCTAGAGGAATTACCAGAAGTTGATTCTAGTGCTGGCTCATTGCCTACAATAGAAGGACTCTTCTTCACCCATGTTTTCTTCATTTGCTTCCTGATATGATCTATGGTAACTTTCCCTTTTCCTTTTTCATCCTTCTGCATGTTTCTTCTTTGATTTATCATACCTCTTCTACATAATCTAGCAATATGACCAATTTTGTTGCAATTGTAGCACACCACATTTCTTTTTCCACACTAGTTGTTCCAATGTCTTTCTCTTGATCTATATTGGTTAGCAATATGGCCAAATCTATTGCATGTGTAACATTTATAGCATCTCTATAAAAGTTTTTCATCACATTTCTGCATTAATTTGACTTATGACCATACTTGTTACAATTAAAGTACTGACCAAAGAATGATAGACCACTAGAATTCATTCTAATTCTGCATTGAGCTACCATATGATAAAATTTACTGCAAACATAATAGTTACCATTAAACCTTTGACCATTAGGTTGTCTTATTGGATACCTTCCAGTGTTGTTCACCTGATTTCCTTGTCTAAAGCTCCTTTGTCCAGATTCAAAACTTTTTCCTTCCTCATATCTAAGACCTTACTTGTCACCATTAGTCCATTAGCTTGGCTGAGCTAATCTTGAACTTCTCCTTGAATTCATTTATAGTAGCAAGTTCATCTTTGAAATCAAAAATGTGTTTTTCAAGCTCTTCCTCATTGTGTTTGGATTTTTCTAACTCAAGTTCCAACTAGTTGAATCCATCAGTAATTCGACTACATTCTTGAGATTTCTCTTTCACTGATTGGGCAAGCATTTCTTCATTTTTCTTCTTGTCTTCAATTTCCTTAGTCATCCTCATCATAATAGATTATGTCTCATGCTTCAGAACTGCATTATCCCTTGAAAACTTTTCACATTCTTCTATCTTATCTTTCAAGGCTTGACTTAGTTGTTCATCTAGAATGTGTTTATTATCTTCCTGCTTGATTTGATCATAGAGTTCCCTTCTCTTCTCTTTGGACTTGCTGATTTTTATTTTCAATGACTCAATGAATCTCTCAGCATTCATGGAATTTTCTTGTAATTCTTGGACTCATATTTTTCCTAATCAAGATCATCTTGGGACACCATAAGTTGTTTTTGAAGACTACTTGAATCCATTGAAACAGTTTCCAAGATCTTCCCCAAGATTTTAAATTTCTTTTGATGAATTGATATCTGATACCAATTGTTGGAATCAAGCAATACTGAGAGGGGGTGAATCAATTTTGTGAAATTTTTAACATTATTAATCTGATCATTAAAGTGGTGATAACATTTATCCAAAATAAAAATGCATACAAATTAGAAAAATAACCACAACACTATAAAACAAGGATTTGTTTATGTGGAAACCCTATTAGGGGAAAAACCATGGTGGAGGTCAATCCATAATATTGTTCTAAGTATACTAAAAAGAAAAGATTACAAAATGAGAATTCACTTGCATTTAGGCACAATACTTAGAGCTCACTACTCAAAAAATAAAAGGCTCACTACCTTAAAAAATTTTGGAATACTTCCAAAGATTTGAACTGATAAAGTAGCATCTACAAATTCCTAATTATAGTTTTAGTTAGGCTTGACAATTGAATTCTAGAACTTCTAATTGATTATGCTCTTCTACTCTATTCTACTTCAATTCATACCAAAAATCCTTAATTCATAAGTGAAACTGTTCATAATCACTCTACTAACCTTTTGACATTTGCAACATACATCAACTCACATCAAACACACACCACAATGATATAATCAACCACATATATATAGATCCCCCACCAAGAATTTAATCATTTCATGTTGGCCTCAACAAAATAATAAATATCCACAAACACTTGGCTCAAATCATCCTTAACATTCAATGTGCATCCACAAGAGTCATCCACAACATAGTGAGGACCCAAACTAAAAAGTTCAAACGTAAAAATACTTAAATAATAACTCCTCAAATATCCACAACACACTATATTCACCAAGTTGACCTTCATACACTAATGAGCAAAAAATTATTTCACCAGACCTTCTAACTTTCACCCAAATTGATACAAGGCACCAAGATTTATAGATAACACATATTATGCATCAAACAATATTCCCTGAGATCCACAACACAATGTAGTAACAAAAAATCTGCATATGAGTCGAAGAACATGAAATTACCAAATGCTCTATTCCAGCTTAATAGATAATCACCGATCTTTAATTTGTTTTCTAGTATGAGAAAATTGCAACATGCAAATCAACTAGCTGACAATGGTTTCCATCAATGACAAACCAGAAAACATGTGTAGTGTATCTTGCCAATAAGAAAATACATTGGAACTTGTGATGAAATCAAGGATATGCTTATCATCATTGAAAACTTGGAAGTTTGTGATGTTGTCTAGTACTAATGCAGTAGAGGTGATCTATATAGTGAATTTCTTCAAGGCAAACAAGGAAAAAGGCCGGAATGGGCTAAGGCATCAACGATTTCATTCTTAAGTGTGGGATTAACTAAATGTGGAATGCATCTATGTCTTCTATAAGATCCCATATCCTTTGTCTATATTTCACTAACCTTTTGTCATGACAGGAGTATAGTTTCCTAACTTGTTTCATGACTAGCTCAAAATCACCAAACACTTGTAGCATTTTAACTTTATTTCTTAGTGCCATTACAAACCCATGAACTAATGCCTCATATTTGAAGATACATTATTTAGACAATAGAATTGAAGTCTATGGGTAGAAAAACATGTCTTACCTATTGGGCTAATGAGCTCAAAGCCTTCTCCCACTCCTTACTTGGATTTGGACCCATCAAAGTATAGCATCCAAAACTTAGAAGAGTCTTTGATGTTAGATTTGGTTGAGCATGCTTCCTTTCTTGGTTGTGTATCTACTTCAACATCCTCAAGTGTTTGTTTATATATGGGTTGGCTATGATCTTGTTGTCCTCCTTTAGCTTCTTTTGGGGTGACATGTCCCTTGTTATTTTCTACCACTATTTGAGATAGACAACATTAAAATTCAAAGTGAGCATCATTGTGTAACCTGCACCAACTTGGCAGTAATAGCTCCTAAAAATTCATTTTGGCCCCCAAATTGTGTTGATCTTGTGCACGCTTATACATAAATTCTTGGAAACTTTCCAACAATCCAAGGTTACCATCCTAGTATAGTTCTTCATCCTCTAATTCAATCACTACATCTATGATACTTAGGAGGGAAATTAAGTTTGTAGGAGCATCACACAACATGAGGAATTCTTCGATTGCTTCATCTTCTTGGAATTATTCATCACCTTGATATGTCACAAGAAAATAATTACCAAATTCCATTTATGCAAATAACACCTCATTCGTGTTATTGTGCTCAATAGTCATGAAATTCATTCGAGGATCCCAATTAATGTAGATCTGATTAGGAAACCCCTTTCAAGGCAGCCATAGGTGGGAATAATCTTCAACAATGTAACCATTTAAGGTTCATGTGAAATCTCTTTTGAGTATGATTTTATAGGTGTTTGGGATATTAGAAACCTAGACGTCGATAACTTGTTAGACCCTTAGGTTCACCACAATTTGCATGGTAATTCTATTCAATTCCACAAATATATTCACTTGCATCTTGTCTAGCTGAGTTACCTTCCATTGGGAGGGGGTTGGAGTTATTCCCAGTGCTTTGCACACTACCAATGGTATGACATTGGATAAAGCTTCAAAATTGAGTAGGCAGATGTGTAGATTCTTACCAAATATTCTAATTTTTGTCAAGGAGGGGTCTCCAATTTTCCTTGGAACAACCCCACTGAAATGTTAGCTTGGGTGACATGAGCCTTAATCTTATCATTATTATTGTCTTGGGTTTGTAGTTGGTTATGCTCCCTAGCTGGTTTCCTATTTATTTTCTAATTTGGGGGCTGATCGGACCTCTATCCTAAGATTTCCTTAATTACATGCTTACTTTGAGAGGTATCAATTGAAACCACCTAGTTAGGTGATTCTTGGGTTGATTTGGATTGAGAACTCCCATTGATCATCCTAAAGAAGGAATTTCTAATGGCTAAAAATTTGAGTAATTCAAAATATGAAATAATCAACTTAATCGTCATGAATTCTTTGGCTACATATTCCCCCATTTGGTCAACCTCTGCTTTAAAATATTTTCCTTGGGAAGAAATGGTAGGTTGATCCTGAGCTTGATTTGGCTGCATATTCCTATTGATTTATGAGGTAGGCATGTGGAGATATGTAGGATTGTTTTTGGCATTAGGATTAAGCAATGTACTAAAGTTGTTGGGAGGACTAGAAGTCATGAAGGGACCACCAGCTTGCTTATTTATCAAGTTATAAATATTTTCCCTTTGGTAGAACATGTGAAATTGATCCTCACATGTATATTCATCTATTGTACCATTATCTACTCAATCAAAGAGCTAAGATAGAGAGCTCTCATTACTTCCCTCTTTTGCTTCTTCATCCTAAGGCATACCCTCCTTCTGAGGTGAATTTATTTCACCTTTTGGGAAAGGAGCTTGATTCACCACCAACACTAAGGAGTCATATGGCTCTAATGTGACAATGTCTCTATAGCCTGCACCATCTACAACATTTTGGACCTCCACTCGAAAGATCTCTGCTACAATTTGGAATTTAAGGCAGTCTAACTCAGGATGCCTATTTTTCTTATGGATCCAACACCATTCGGATAAGGCTACCTCAGCTAGATAAAATCTTATTTTTTTGTTGACATCACTCAATTGGTCGAGAGGTGTGGAAATTCCTCCATTATTTTTCCTAGTATTCCAAGTTTGATTTTTCCTTTATGATGGCTTCATCTTGAAGTTCTGCCAAGAATTCTACCCCCTCTTACAATTTTTTCTACAATATGTACCTAAATCATAGCTGCCTCAATTAAGCTTGGCTTTGATACTTCTTTGAGAAGCCTACAGTTGGTTATTTTGATTCCTCAAGTGTGTCATCTCTGTGGAAAACTTCTTAACTAAATTTTTTATTTCATAGATCTTATCCTTCTCTTCGCTACCCTATTGAGGAACTAAACTTTGGGTGAAGACAAGTTGTGACACCGGCTAATTCTGTTTGATAGGTGTAAATTTTGAATTCTACTGGTAGGTTTTTACTTGTGGCTATTGGGGGTAAACCTATTATTGTAGAGGCTGCAAGTAATGAGGCATTTATGGCACCTGATTCAAAGACTACCCAAGATGTGGCACTATAGGAAGCTATGGAACTTGATTCAACATTGGTGTTTGATGAGCCAATGATGGGTAAGTAATTGAATTTTAGTTGGGTTGGTGATCATCCCCAATGAAGGCAATGGACCAGAAATATTCTATCCTAAATCCATGCTTTCTTTGACTACCTTCGTGTATGTGTCCACCAATCTTGTAGGTAGTTGATGCATCCTTTTTACCAAAGCAGAAGTAAGGTTGTCCAAGGAAGCATAATACACTATTCTAGTTGAGGCATCATCCACCACATCAGGTAGCTTTAGCTTCATGAAATCGCTATGAAATCATTTTTTGACTGAGCTAATCAGTTCATTGACTTCCCTTTTGATGAACATGAACTACTAATATAATTTTGTGGTGCTAACAAGAAGTTTGAACTTCTATAAAAGGGTGCCATTCATTTGCTCCAAATAAGTAATGGATTTGGTTGGTAGATGGATGTACCAATAGAAGGCCTCATTCCCTAATGAATAAGAGAAGAGCTTGCAATCCATGTATTCATGTTCAATATGCATATCCTTCAAGTTTTTTGGACGATTTTGATGTCTTCCTCTATTATCCTTTGCAAATCACATGTATGGAACTTACTATAGAAGCCTTCTGGATTCTTGTGCATGTCATGGTATTTGTTAAAGGAAAAAGAGGATGGGTTATTTCCCAACCCAAGCATTGTGGGAAGTGGAGGTCTTGCTTCTTATGCTATAGTAACTTGAGGTTGCAATGAAGCAACAATTGAAGTAGCACCTTTAAAGTGTAGTGTTGGGTTTGGGACAACACCTTGGCTATGGGAAGTGAAGGGTGCAAAGGCAGTTTGGATTGAAGGGGAGGATGTAAGTGTTCTTGGAGGTGAAGGGGAGGAATGAGATGGATGGAAGGAGGGAGGTGGAGGGGATGGAGGGTGAGTGGAAGGGGCTAAAGCAGATGCTTCCCCTCTTTTGGATCTCTTAGCCTTAGTAGGGTTCTTTAACTCTTGAAACTCCCCCTCATCTACTAAGTACTCTATGAAACCTTTGAGGGGAGAACAAACCAATTTGATCCATGTTATCCTTGATTCCCCATTTCTAGTGCTAGTTCTATCAATAGGTGTTTTTGGATCTTCTCAACACAGGAAACATACAAGTATGCTATTTCTCTTGAAAGGTGATTTTTACAACTAGGTTTTAGAAATCACCCCAAGGTCTCTCAGGTGTGAGGTCATGACAAAGCTTGGAATAATTCAGTTGGTTGATGTTATTTCCTAGTAATCACAAAGGGAATTTATGGTTGCTAAGTTTGGATGGAATTGGGTTTGCTAAAGGAGTTTTGTAAATTCTGGAAGTGTAGGACAAGTGTTGTAAGTTTAGAACAACAGTATAAAACTCCTCTTTGCTAATCAATTTTTGTTTTATTGTAATGTGGGAAATTTTCTTCAATTTTTTTTTAAAGAAAGAGTAAAAGGGAAAATGGATAATGAGTTTCCTGGACCTGCAATTAATGTTTAATAGTAACAAAGGAGGATGCTATAGTGGAGAACTTTCCTAAAACTAAGTCCCACTTAACCAAGGACAACCTATAGTCTCATGAGACTAGTGCTTCTAAGGTATACAAAATCTCAACCATCCATTTACCATTAAAGCATGAATAATAGATGAACTTGCATGAAACAATAGGAACAATGCTCGGACTAACTTTAAACTACTATTCAAAATTAATAAACAAAATTTATGAGAAAGGAAGATATCAACACCATACCATTCTTCACCATTAAAGTGTATCATGAACTAATTTCTATAAATAGCTTAAAAATAGAACATCAAAGCTAAAATATAATATTTGGAGAATGAATCATGCACACATGAGACGAAAAGGCAAGAATCCATCAAAATAATGTTATTCTCATTAATTTTATATAGCATGCCTTTACACAACAACTCATCTCCCTCTTTGAAAATGAGAGGAGACCCCTATTTATAGTTTTCCAAAAGAAAAATGAATGGATAGGATTCCTTTTCATTATGTGGCTTAGATTCTTTTTACATTAGGGTTTCACCTACCCCTAAATATGTAGCAATATAAAAATAAACAATTTGTCTTTTTCCCTATTTTGTCATCTACTCTATTTCATCATTTAGTGGCCTGAAATTGTAGTTGTTTTGTTCGTTAATGGTTTCTTCCATATTTTGGAGCTATATTTTCAAATAATCATCATCTACAACTAGTTTTCCATCATTCCTTTGGAGAGTGAAAAACACCACAAACTTCTCGATCAAGGCCTAGAGCTTGTTCCATTCCATGATGTCAAATTGGATGACTTGAATGTTTATCTTCTAAAATATTTTAGTTATTTTCTCCCAATTCTTGGTACATATGGGCGTGGCCTTGATAACTTTCTTGGATTGTTTTAAAGATCTTGCTGCAAATTCTATGAAATCCAACGATAGTACATCTGTAACCCCTTTCTCCATCTTCTTGTGGAATAATGGCTTGATTTTGTCCAAATCTAACACTAGGGAGGGCATCCCATGATCCATCATCATTTTCAAATATTCACCACTATCACTTTGGTGCTCTTTCACCTACTCAAGACCAAGTTCCAACTCATGCAATATATTTTCTAGGATCCCTTTTTTGTAGTTGAGGACCATCTACTATGTTTCTATGATCCAATGTCATCTTCAAGTAGTCCCAACACCTATTCCTATATTCCCTTGGAGATCTTGAGGACATTCTTGAGCTTATGATAGGTAATCCTATATATCTTAGAGAATCTATTGTAGGTCCTTATCAAATTCTCCAACAGCTTCTGCAAATCCCAACACTTACTAAATATTTTGGTAGTGTGGCCAAGGGACATGTTGCCATTATATAATACTTGATCAAACCAGTTCACAATGGACTTGGTCTAGTACTTCATTTTCTCCATTTTCAGTAGTTATTCCTTAGAGAGGATAGTGCACATCAATGATTCCCTAGGGGTCTCTTCTTCCATGAATGTCCATTGTCAAATGTAAGTGGTGAGATCCACTACTTGCACTTTTAGCTCCTCCTTAGTGGACTAATCCTTGTTCATCTGTGTTACGATGGTGGACACTGATGCTTGCAAGTCACCAATCCTCTATTCATAGGCGGTTGGGCCTAGGTTGATTGTTGATACCTGATATGCTTGCCCGTGTACAACTCCTATACCTCCATTGGATATTGGAGTGGTAACCTACAACATCCAAGATTTAGAAGCATCCACTATGATGTGAGACCTAATTTTGGGTTTCTTATCCTTTTTGGTCCTTATTTGTACTTGGGCCAAGATCCCCTCTAGCCTTGCTTTAGGGTCTACAATCAGAAGAGCCTTCTTCTTTTCCAACTACCACTCCAACCAGTTAGGATTCTTAGTTTGAACCTTGAGTGATTCATGATTAGCTTCCTCTTCTTTCTCATGTCAAGGCCAATCTTCTTTATTATCAAGAGCTTTTTCATCATTTTTTTCTTCTTCACTTGGTTCTTTTTTAGGTGTGGCTTTCCCATCAACATTTTCCTTAGTAATTTTTACATTCTCTCTAGTGATGTTCTCTCCAATGATGCTTTCTTCTTGGGGTGCCCTTTCTTCTTCAAATACAACCTCAACATGACCCTTAGGGTGAGGTATCTCTTATGGTTCCTTTTCTTCTTCTTTATCTTTCTCCTTTTATTACTCCCTTTTGGGAGGTACTTCTTCTTCTTGTATCATGCCCTTGTATTGGCCAATCAGTGGAGGCTCATATAGTATTTCTATATTTTTATTAGTATCTACCTTCTCCTCCCCTGAGTGATGCTCCTATAGGAATACCACTTCACCTACATCTTTGTGTTGTTGAGAGGGATCTTCATCTTGCTCTTGATGTGATGTCTCTATCACCTAATGTCTTCTAAGAGCCCTAGCATCCTCCTCAGAAGTTTTTTACCTTTCTCCATCAGAAGCCACTCTATCCAAGTTTATATTTAGACCACCTTCTTGGTGCTCAAAGTAATCATCCTGATCAAAATATATAGGCTCTTTAGCTACATCTTTTTTAGCCTTCCTTTGTGTATCTACGTGGCATATCTCCATCTCTTTTGAGATCTACATTCTAGCTTCCATATTAGGTGGATTAGTAGGTGGTGGAGGAAGAGGAAAGGTAGCAAAAATTTGAGCAATAAAATCTTGGACCTTGGGGTTGTTGATTACCCTAGAGAGCTCAAAGTGCATGTTTTGCATATCTTTCATGAACGCTTGTGGCAAGATAGATGATGGAACCAAACTTGATCCAATTGATGGTGGTAGAGTTGAGAATGTGGGTAATGGAGGTGAAAATGAAGAAGGGGATAGTGGGGAGGTATTAGAGGAGGAGGAGTCATGTGTTACTATTGGGGCAGTTGACAAGGTGGTGGCATGATGGATTAAGATGTCCACAGCAGGAAAATATGAAATTGGAAAATCTTGAGAGGTGGAAGGTGAAGGAGTAGAGAGGGTTGCAATAATAGCATAAGTGGTAGGTGGTGAGCGCAGCTAGCTAATTTCTTTTTCTTCTCCATGTTGAGGCTCCTCCTCCTAAATGGTTGATATCTCAAGCATCAACATTCCCATTCTCTTTTCTCTTTTAGATGGTTCACCTTTAGTTTATTTTGTAGAGTGCACCTTATGTTTAGGCTTAGGCTCAAGTGTCTCCTACCTCTTTTTAGATCTACTAACTGGTGGGGACTTGGGAGCTTCTTTTGATGAGGTAGTGGCTATGCCACTATTATTTTCACTTTCAAGCTTGTCCTTAAGCTTGCCATATGTTAGCTCTACTCTATATACTTTGAGTTGGAAAATTTGCAGATCTACCCATTACCTCATTCTATGCTCAATGGGTTGAGTCAATATATAGAGGTTAGTGACATCCTCTTCATTCCAATCAATCAAAGGTAGAGGCAAGTTAGACACAACATTATATCTATAATCAACAATGTTTTCTTCTTCCTCCACTATCTAATTGGGCACATGTAATAGGTTGATAGACTTCATGCACTAGGAAATAATCCTCATATACTCCCTCATATGCACATCTTTTTCATCATTGCAATTGGACCAGAAGTCCTCAATATGAGGTTGGTGGACATATTTCCTTCCAACCCATTTCTTCATTTTTCCATATGGGTCCATCCTTCCCCGATCCATGTGGAGATCTGAGGTATAATCTACCAATTCTTTCTCTGAGTACTCTACACATTAGGCAATGGGCTAGGAGTACATTCCCTACCTAAAGGTCAAGGGATACAAAATCCCAACTCTATGTTTTTCACTCAATAACAAGTGGGAATTTTGCAACTACCAAGAAATCTCCAGTAGGATCATGTGGTCATTGGGGTAGCATGGCAATTGGTATGGTTTCCCCAAGAACCCTTCTACTTTGATATACATCAATTTTTGGAACTGTATCTATAGATACCATAACCACTTGATGAAGGCCTTTGTGTTGTGTGATACTCTCCTCTTGAAATATCCTCCTAGGAGTTTGATAATGTGCCTAATGAAGGCATCATCCACCTTCTTGTATTCTCTCTTGAAGTTTGTGTACTACAACTAGGGATAGTAGTCATAGACCTTAAGTTTTTCTTTAATTTTTCCTAGTTTGCTTACACTGAAGAGTCCCTTGTATGGGAATGTCTCTACTAGGAGGCATACTAGATATGATGTCATATAAAACTTGGAGGTCTTCTTTACAAACATGAGCTAGTTGTGAAGGTTGTCACTGATCATTTTGGCCAAATGGAAATTGGCATTTCCTCAAATGATCTCCTCAATGAAGTAGAACATCCATTTCTCAATGAATACAACAACTAGTAGGCCCCTTACTATGCTTAATAGAGTGACCAGGTCATGGTAATCTTTGTAGAAATCACTTCTGAACAAATCTTGTAGTACTTTTTTGGCATTACCCCTCTTTTCTTTCAACCAATGTTGGTTAGTTGTTATTTTCCACCAAAGAGGGTCTTGTTTCCATATTTTCTCAGCAAACTCCTTTTATGTTTCCTCCATTTCATCAAATGTGGGGATGGTGAAAGTTCATCCAATAGATTTAGTAGAAAATTCTACCAATACCCTCCCATCCTTATCAATAATCTTCTTGTTGGAATTATAACATTTTTTATGGGTCATGACTAGCTCCAGGACAATTAATGTGGGAGGGAAACTAGCCAGCTTTGCGAGACCACTTTCCTTGATATTTCATACATTTTTGTGGTATGGTTATCCATCACCCTTCCCCTGAACTCATCAATATCCATGTGCCCCAAGCTTGTATTGGACACCATGTCCCAGGTGGAGGAGAGCTTAGAGGTACACTCCACTGCATGAAACTGATACTTCATCTCGTCCTTTTCTTCCTTCCCTCTTTGCATGTGAGCAGGCTTCTTCCCTTTGTTAGATTTCTTAATAGGCCTCCCTAATGGACCCATAGGAAGCTCCATAAATCTTTCCTACAAAAGATGTAGTAAGTGCATTCACATACAAGCAAAGGAAAATGTTAATCAAAGCCTACAAATTGAATGTCAAATCTATTTATATATCATTAAAATATCATGAAATTCATCATAGTTTAATATTTGGAGTTCATCTTGATCATTTAGGTGAATACAGGCCTAGGGATATAGGCTTCGTCAAGGTGGAGGCGATTAGGAGGAGGGTAATGATAAAATAGCTTTGAGGCCATTGAGAATCATAGGTAGCCACCCACAGGGGAAATTCCACATTATTTATTTAGCAATCAAATTTCTTATGAGGTGATTAGGAACGTGCAAAAATATGTTGCAGGGTACCTGGCATTGTTAGATTATGCTATAATACTTTTTCAGTTTGGTTCATCCATATGTCAAGAGGTTGAAAGAAATTTGGATCTAAGTAGTTAAGTAATAGCATGGGAAGAGTGACCCACAGGTGGAAGTCCACAATGCGAGACCCATGGACACCCTGGACGACTAAGGTTGCATCTTAAATTTTGATCATTTAGGGAGGTACGCAAAGAGACCATTAGGCTATCATTGAATTTTTTCCATTAAGGAATGGCCTCGAAGGGATGGTCCTTTGCAAGCGGCAGTCTACATAGGTGAGGCTGTATCAAGCTTCTAGACTTAAATCTTACCTTGGTAGACTGAAACATAACAAAGGGAAACTAGTCCTATAGAAACTACCATGCGGGAAGGTGTGGATACTCAAAATTTAGGGAATGGCATCAGAGTAAGGACCACCTGCATACAACCACCTGTGGAGGTCAACCCACAAGCTACTTTTGACTTAGCATTTTTTATGTTTGGCAGACTCTCGAAGATGGAACATTGATGGAGGGATCAAAGTTTGCATTATGGGTAGATGGGGTGAATTTTCCACTAAACAATGGCATTGGGATGATGGTGAACTACACACAACATCCCACAAGATCAGTTGGACTTAGAAATTTTTTAAGAACTCAACAACAGTGATGAAGGCAGGCCCCGTAGGAGAAAGCAGTTAGGGTTAGCCTGTTAATTAACAATTACTAGATAGTGATCACCTGCAAGTGGAATCCCCCATGGGAATTCTCTAACAAGGTTACAAAATTGGTCATTTCCTTTCATGATTTTCAATGTTAACATTATGGTGGCAGCAAAGGCATGGGCTGTAAGGACTTCCTCACCACATGAAGAATGATGAGAGTGAGACAAGATTTCACTTAATTGTTTTACCTGCAATTTAGGGGATTTTGAAGATTGGGATTAAATAATTCATGCAATACCAGGGATAGTGAAGGTTGTTGGGAAATATGATGTTTCATTTTCAATATTTTAACATTATTTTCAAAAACCTAACTATAGAAAAACACCTCTTAAAATTTTACATGCTTGGCCTACCTAGAAATGATGCAAAAATCTGACAGAAATTTGGCTTGAATTCAACTAGACATTTCATGAGGGTGAGAGCTTCTCCTTATCCATTTGAAAACTTGAAAATTAGTGGTCAAAATGACAAGTTTTACCCCCTTTTTATAGCCAAATCAGTCATTAATGCTCGTAATAAATTCTAGGTATGACAATAGGTTGGGTAGATGGGTTTGTAGTAACTCAACTTGGTGTGGCTATTGGACAGTAGAGGATGATGCGGGACCTACAATGTTGGTGGACCTTTGGGTTTCACCGCTAGCTAGCAGCTTAGTAATGATGACGATGAACAGATGGAAACCCACAACTTCCAGTCTTCCAAGCTCCACGGATGTTGGGGAAAATAGCCAAAGGAAACCCATGTGTTCAAACATAGAAATCAAAATAACTTAGTAGATTTTTAGGTGATGAATTTCGTCAATTGGAAATTGGTGAGTTTACTACAAATGATCAACTTAGGCTTAGAATTAGGGGCATGCAAAATGAGGCAAAGGAGAGAAAAATGTCCCAACAAAGACAAAATGAGAAGAGGGTATCCCTAGTCTAAATGGGGTGTGTGTGCTATAGGTACAACAAGATTGTCCAAGGTTAAGTATACATCACACAAAGCATCCATTGAAGTCAATGAAAAGGCTTCATCTTCCACTTGTTTTTGAATAGCTTCCTTGAATATTTGAAGAATCTCACTTTCTAGGAGGAATGTGTGATTGTAATCAATATTTTTTCCTAGGAACTCATCAATTTTTTTCACCATCACAATATGATGTCCTTCGACATCCTCTTGTACCTACTATACATATTTGATGAGTGTCTTGATGACTTGTATACGTTTCTTGATAGATTCTTTGATTTATACATAATGTTCCTTGTTGGGAATAACCCCAAATTCCACTAACTTTCTCAATTTCATCTCCATTTGCAACCAAGACTCAAGACTTCATTCCATTTCCATCTACTCCATAAAAAGTTTATTTTTTTCTTATCTAGTTCTAGCTTTATCTAGGATACTTAAGAAATCATTTCATCTATAGTGGTTATGAGTTGTGAACATTTTTCTATTATTCAATCAACAAACTCATATACAATTTTACCTTTAGAATAATACTTTTCAACTTTTTGAACCATGGGTTCCTCATTACTTATTGCAACTAGTTGCACATTCTAAATATTTTGTGATCCTCCTCAATTCTAAAGCATAGTGCTTAGCCTTCTCCTTCTACATGTCTTTAGTCTCTTTTTGACTTATCAAAATTTTCCATCAAGGCATTCAAAGATGTTTGAGCATCATATTTGTCACTTACATGTGTAATATTTCCAATATCAACTCATGTGATGGCATAGTCCTCCATGTTGACTTCACTCCTACTTTATGATGGTGCTGCAATATCTACATACGTGTACCCCAATTTATCCATATGCAACCTAGAGTGAATTTTTTTCTTTTTATTCCCCTTATATTTTTGTGGAGCTATCTCCTCAAGATCCAATTCATCAAGAGAGACCACTTTATTTTTCTACTTGTATTCCTGTGATGCTAACCATGGAGGAAGGAATGAAACATTACCTTCACCCCCCATTGTCAATTCTTGTTTGGCACCCACATCTGTTGGAATAAATGACATGCTAGTTAAATTGGTGATGTCTTATTAATCACTACTCCTGGATTCTACAATTCTGATGTATCAGGTAACTATTACTTCATGAAATGATCAAATTGAGCTTGAGAAGATAGGTCAAATGATGGAGATGAACAACTTGGAATTGGCGAAAGAGATCCAGAAAGAACAACTATGATTTGCAATACTAGTTCCTTGGTAGGAGTAGAATGAATGGAATGTGTCATTGGAAGAATTGTCACTTTTATTCTATGTAAACCTTTTATAGGTGGAGGTGAAGTTGGAAGAGGAGGTGGATGAGAAGTGGGAATAGGAGAAATATTAGGGGTCATGGAAATGATAGGAAATGATGTATGAGGGGGATCTTGAATGATTTTATCAGGTGGAGAAAACCACATTTCTTCATCATTCCTTTCTTCTTCCTCATTACCTTTCTCCTCTTCTTGATCTTCCTCTGATTTTTCATCATCTCTATATTTTTTAGTTTCACCTTCATCTTCAGATTGCTCCTCTAATTCAGGATCTTGTTCTTCCCTAGATGGTTTATCTTCTTCTATTGTTGGCATTATATTATTACCAAAACTAAATGTAATTTAAGGCCCTATACATGAGGAAGATGAAGCAATACCTACCTTATTCTTGGTCTTAAGCTCTTGTTGCCTACTGGCTTCTCCTTCAGATATCTCACTCTCAAATTCCATCTTGAATCATTTTAACTGAAGTCCTTTCCTTTATAACCATTCACTAGTATTATGCAAAATGGGAACTAGCCTCTACCGAGCGAAATTATTTTCTTTTCATGGCCATTGGATAAGATGCAAGGGATTTCTTTCTATCTACTTCTCATCATACTCAACAATCAAAATATCACTAGGATCTTTAGAGCCCTTTACTAGGTGAAGATCAAAAATTTGTTTTCTGTGAGCCTACAAAAATCCATTTTCCTGAGGTCCTCCTCGTCCTTTTAATATGCACATATATCTTCAAACCAATGGACATGCCTATGACTCTTTTTTATTTTCTCTTCATTCCCTAGTAATCAAAATCAACTCTACATCTGCAAATTTTGACAGTCATGATCAACATATCATGTACTACTACTTTGGCCTTGGGCACTGTCTATATTGAGTATCTACCAATAGTGATTGGAAATTTAATTTCTACCTTGTGAATGGCTTGGAATTCATTGTACACTATGATAGCTTGTCTACATAACTCCATCAACACCCACTTGTTGGAATGATACCTACACAACATGTACTGATATCTAGTGTAGCAACCCACCCTAATATATGAGAATGTAGGAAATTGTAGGAAGATGCATCCATACTTATTGACAACTTTCTATTCTTCATCAGAAATATTTTTTTCTCCAAGGATGGATCAAACATGCATAGCAAAGGTGCAATGAAGGTGTCATTCACCTGCCTAAAATGTTTGATGCTACCTCTAAGATTGATTTGAGAGTAGTATTTGTACACTAGTACAATCTTGTATCTAATTCTATAGTGAGACTATGATATTGCCTCATTGTTGTTCCATACACCAGGTAAGAAGTCATATAGAACTTCAATGTAGAATGCTTGTTGATGAGTTTCACATGGATTTCATTATTCATTTTAGAACCCCAATCAATGTGACTCTTATTTCATCTGATTATCCTAATGTACTCATACATTTAATATTTGAATGTTGATGAAGTTGGTAGTCCCTTCACTCTACTTAGAAGAGTGATCATATCACACACATCCTCTTAAAAATCAGCATGAGGAAGCTTTTTGGGCCATCTTGAAATGCTAGGTCTTTGTTTTTTCAACCATTTTGTGTTGATGAACTACTTGGATTTATTGTGATCTATATCATATGCCTCTTGAGCATGTTGAATATACATGACTATATATCTCTCCATGGTTGGGACTTGAAAAACCACATTGAACAAGCCAACATCCAATCTCACCATTATCTTTCTTGAAGAATCCATAACACTTCAGCCATCTCTGATGTAGTGTGAGGAAACTTGTAATATAAATTCTAGAACAATGGCCTCCAAATCCTCTTCCAGTGGCTACTTCTCTATCCTTTTCATAAAGTCATCCATATCAAGATGCCCTATTTCTGTCTCTTTGATCTTTTTGATCTTTGATGTGGAAACTATTGGTGGATAGGTGCCTTGATATTTTTACTTCATTTTTTCCTTCTTGCTTGATGGACGTGACTCTTCAGTTTTCATTAATTATATTAGGAAGCTATTGATATTTTGTAGAAAATTCCTTTAAAAAGTGCTTGATAGGAGATGAAATGTGACTCTAAAGAAACAAGAGATCTTTCTAATATTAGGAGAACATGCATTATGTAAGTTATGGAATACAGTATCTCAAGTGAGCACTTTGGAGTGAGTAGGTATGATCAATGGAGCATGAAAGATCAAGTGAATGTAGAAGAAAGTGAGCTTAGAATGCAAGTTTGGAGTTTTCTAAGTGTTAGTGAAAAAATTAAGATTTTATGTAGGGGAGCTAAAATTCAATGCCTTTACATATCTACGAAATATACTTTGTGTAGTAGCACTGAAAAAGGCCACCTCTATATGGCTTTGAAAATATTGGAAGTACTTTTGTGCATCAACGATTATTTTTAGCACTTTTACATCTTGAAGGACTAGGTGGATGTGTATATTCACTAAAAAATGATAGTTTTGCATTTTAGAAAAGATCATTAGTCATATGAAAGGGTGGAAATTTTTGACACCTATGCATATTCAAGTAAGAGCTTATGTTTGTAGGAGTGGTGATTTTTCCCACTCCTACGAGTGACTCAAGGAAAAAATTGAAATACTTATTTATTGGCAATGACAATCAGCACCACTATAGCCAAATACTTTTCATGAGGACAAAAAAAATGTATCAGAGGGAAATTTCAATACCATTACATTTTGGTGATTTCATTGTGTAAGGGTGATGAATTTTCTTGCTACTACATTTTTGTTTACTTAGCAAAATGACAAAGCAAGATTATTTTATGCTCAAAAAATAAAAAATGAGTGAAGAGCTTAGATGCATTGCCAATGACAAATGTTGATGCATCAGGGGAACATTGAATATGGAGAATGAGCAAAACATGGAGGAAAAGTCATGTAAACTTAAAAGAAAACATGGGTCATGGTCATGCTCACCAAAACCAAGTAAAAAAACATGAAATAACAAACAAGACAAAAATGATAATTCCAACATGATTTAAAAGAATGATCATTGCATAGATTCAAATAGCACTCAAATCAAATAAAAATAGAAAAAAAATATAGGAAAGAAAATAAAAGGAAAGGAAAGAAACATACATAAAAAAAGGAGCAATGACACAAACCCTAGATTTGAAAACATGACAAAATCCTTCCACAAAATCCATGCTTGGAAAATAAAGGAAGTTCTACACCAAATCATAGAATGGAGAGGAGAAAATGGAGATAAAAAATCATAAAAAATGAGGCTAAAATGAATTTTAAAGCTATCAAGTAAAAGTGCATTAATGAACTACAAGTTCATTAACTCCACACATGTGAAGGTAGGAAAATGTAGGAGCAGTGAGAAAGCCTACTCTTAAAATTTTCTAAAATACTAATTATGAAATTTGCAAAGGCATAAGAAAACACTCCCTTACACTAGGAAGAAAATAAAGATGTGTAGTTGCACTAAAATATAGCACCACTACATGTCATAAAATTTTTCCAACATCTCATGTAGGGGTGTTGAAAAACAATTCCATTGCATGGGAAAAAAATTAACTCTAGAAATGTGAAAAAAAAAATGCTCATTTTGAAGTTTTTTGGTAAATGACGATAGATGAGTGCTCAAGGGGATGATTTGAGGCTTGGGACCACAAGTAGAATCAAATTGAAATTCACCTCATTTTGCGTGCTTACAGTGCATGAGACTATGAAATGTAAAAGTTCCGTAGGGGGTTATCCCATGAATCAAGCATAGTTGGATTCAAGGATAACATGGTTTTTCTTTGATAAGCATTTGTTTATGGTTTAGATGTTGAGTATATTGAGAAATTTGATAAAATAAGGAAGTAGGGATTTTCAAAGGTATTATGGTTTATATTTTTTTCATTTTTCTTGGCATTTCTTCTGAGTTGAAGATTTTCTTTTGTAGTTTGGATATGTTCGATAGAGGTGTTGAGAGTTTCCATATCCTAAATTTTGGCTTATGGATCCATGGTCAAAGGAAGTTATGTTCATGAGTGTTTGAATCAGTTTTGTAATTTTTATTATAGAAGGTGTTTGGGATAAAAAAAATTACATTGTATTTCTCTGTAGTTGTTCTTCAAGTCTTGTGAATCTAAAGATAAGTTGATGGTGTTTATCTCTTACCTACATCTAAATACCATGGTTTGGTGCTTTGAAAGTTGGATTTTTAGAGTTTTAGTTTTTGATAGTATAGTCTGAGTGTACATGTGGATATTTTGAAGGTACAAATTATTACATCGAGGAGTTTGATTGATTTTAGATTGATAGTAGAATATTCTAGGTTGTGATGAAGCATGGCATGTGCTCTGCAAGTCATCTTTGGATTTGATGAACCATGTAATTCAAAGTTTAATGGTGTTTACATGGGTAATGATCGACTTGGTGTTTACACTACATTCGAAGATGTTCAAAAATTTCTAAAATTTTTACCATCTCGTGTGAGAGATTATTTTCATCCAAATTTAGTTTTGTTTTGGTTAGTATTTTTTTATATCCATTGTGGGAATGTTTAGTGCCAATCTATTTTGAATTTGTAAGGTATAAGGTGAGTTTATTCGGCTTGAAGATGTTTTTCAAGTTATAGACGGTATATATCCAAGGTGAATTGATGCAAGAAGAAGTGTGGAATAGAGTCGAATATGGCAATGCAAAATTAGGTACACAAGTGTGAATTATAGTGTGAGCTATAATGCTAGATTGTTTGATGTAGTGAACTAAGGTATCTTGATCTCCTAGAGATTGCAAGTGTTGTTGAAGCTGTTGTGGTGGATATTCTATTGCATTGAGATAATATTCTCTATGTAACATTCTATCTGCTTTCTTCTTTATATTCTAGCAGCGATCCTAGGTTGTGAGTGTTTCTAGAAAATGCATCATATTCTAGTAGTGAGGCTCTTTGTACTAGTTTTGCAATTACTTATATTGTGAGCTAATTCTCACTATGATTTTTCCATTCTATGTTTTCCATGTAAATATAGTGTTCTTTTGTGTATGGTTTTGCTTGGTTTCAATTTATATTAAATCTAATTTTAATTTTCAAACATTATAACAAATTAAGGGTTTAAGGAACACATGTAGATCTGATTATAATGTTGAGGATTTTAATGGTTTAATTTGGTACAACTAATTCACCCCCCTCTCAGTTGTCTTTCTTATTCAACATACTCTTCCTCTTGTAATATGAAGAAATTTTTATAGTAATAGTTATTTCTATGCATATCATCAAGTAAATGGTCATTCATTAAATGAATATCATGTTTTGAGTAATAAAATAAAAACTTAATTAATTTGGTTCTCTTCCATATAATGATACACCTAATCACACTAAATAATATTGATCCCTCTTCTATTGTGATGCCCCTATCTATGAGGCATTTTTACCTTATATATTTTCTTGTCTAAATTCATGGTGATATAATCTTGTGTGCAAGCATCTTTCTTTCTATGGTAGCAACATGATAGTTTCTTGCATGGTTGTATTTTCCTTTTCACTTGGTGGGAAAGGATAACCATTTTTGGGCAATGTGTATTCTTTTCAAGGATACCCTCTTTATCTCTTATTTCCTTAAAGTACAAACATAGAAAGTATGTTGAAATTTTAATTAGGGGTATATTACCCCTATCCATTCTCTAGACATCTTGTGATATTTGAATTATTGAAACACCCCTCTAGTTGTGTTTTGTTTATAATGCCACTTGAGGCATGGCTATCAATTCATCCCCTATGATGTTGAGTATTTATTTTCTATCCATGATGTTAAACATTTATACACTCCAAAAATCATGATTGGAAAAATAATTCATGGATTTGGCCTAATGAGGCTTGCTTATTCAAGACTTTGAGAACTTTTATATGACCATCAAGCATAACACACCTTTATTTCCAGTGGAGCCATATTTTTCATAAGTGATTTTACATACTTATGAGAAGTATTTTTTATTTTTAAAACAACACATTCAATGGATGATGTTTGGTATTTAAATCAAATTTAATATTAAGGCCTCTTTAGCTTATTGACTCAAATTATTTTTAGTACATGTTTTTGCGTTTTTGTTATGTCTTATTGTTTACGTTATGTTTAAATTTTGTTTTCCCTTTATATTATATTTCTCTTCAAATCATGTTTTATATTCTGTTTCTTCATCATGAATACCTTATATTTTCATATTGCATTGCATCTCATACTTGTGTGTCCCTTTGACCTCATGTTGTCTTTCCATAGGATCTCGATTCCCAAGGGCTAATATATCTAGTATATTTGATGAAATCGTATCTCTTTAATATTTGGATAATTGAACCTCTCTTGAAATATTATTACTTTAGTGTGAGTTTGAGTATAATTTCACACTCTCACTAAAGTGGTTGCTAAATGTAGCATCAAAATTTTCCACCCTTGACAATTTCACACTAGGTTTTTCTCCCCCCTATGTGTGTGGACCTATTATGCATTAATTTCTGAATTTTTATAAATATTGCTGGAAAATATAACATGTGAAATCAAACTATGCATTTAATATATTACCTCTAACACTTTTTATCTTGAAAAAGTTGGAATCTAGTCTAGGGTGCCCTATGCCATATACGTACATTTTTTCCTTCAAATTTGAATCTGACGTTGGTATTTTATTATTTGGACTTTTAATATCAATTGTTGTTCCTCTATATTTGATATTCAAGAAATAAGAAGAATTGCATATAATTACATTATACATTCACCATTCCAAACCTAGCACTTAAATTGAGAAAATCAAGTATTCTAAAATTAGTCAATTGAAGTTAAGAGTATAATTATCAAGCATTTTGCAAACATTATTACATAACTTTTATTAAGAAATTTTAAGCTTGTAAGACTTCAAGATGAGTGGAGAAATTATGTTCAAGGAGCTATTATGATGGGTATGTGCAAGATCAACATGGGCCAAAAAGTGGCGATATGATGGGTATGTGTAGGGTATGTGGTTGACGACGTCTTTTTTACCCAAAACTAATGAAACGAAAAATAGTTTTTAAAGGAGATCCTCAACTTTCCACCAATATAAATCATTCTTTACTTTGAATTTAATAAATAATTATTATTCATTTTCTATTTGAATTATGACTAAAGTTCTAATTGATAGGTTGATTGAAAAACATCTATAGCTTTCAAATGGTATCACATTTTTTGAATCTAAAACATGTGTCACATTCTATGCTTCACATACTATAGGATTAAAAAAAAAATTAATTTGATGAAATTTTGACCAAGTTAAGGTGGTCACACATATGAGTTTTTATATTTTTTAAAGGTTGTAATAAAAAAATCATAATTAATTATTTACTTGGAAAAAAATTACAAAAAAATATGCATCACATCGAGACATGAGTCCTCTACTTATATCTAAAATATTATAAAAAAATATTATCATTTTATTTTGGTTAGGGTGGTCAGATAGACACCTACATCTTGTTTTTCCCTGAAATTTAAGTGCCACTGCATTGAAATTTCAAATTTTCACCAAATAATTTTTTTTTTTTTTTAAATAAACCTGGTAGTTAAGAAACTACATTGAATTTTCTATAAATTATATTCTTACATACTTTTGAAATAATATAGATAACTTGTTCAAATTTTTACATAAAGTTTCCTATCTCTTATTTTTCTAAATTTTTTGCCACTTAAGGGCCTATTTTTTCCATGATGATCCTGCATATACCCTGATCAATCATGCCAAATCATGAATATGTATTGTGTTATCCTCTACATGCTAGATCCAACAATCTATTATGTTATGAACTCACCTTTTATAGATCCATCAAGCATTCAAGGAATCCATCATTAAAGTATTTGTGGAAACTTGTGTGACATCTCATCATGAAGGTAACATTATCATTTGTCATTTATCAATATTAATCAATTATTGTTGTTTTATCCTCTGCTCAACCTTGGGTATGCTCTCTTGATCATTATCAATTATTTTTGTAGAGGTACAAATACCAACATGGGGTTTGGCTTAGGTATACCACTATATAACATAAAATTTTCCCTCTTTTCATCTATGTAGGTAAGATATAGAGGTTGTAGTAGGTGATAGTGAAGCAAAGTAGAGTGCAGACCTTTATCAACATCTCAAAAATTTCAAATTTGAGGAAAGAGGAAGTTAGATTGGGGTGCATCATGTCATGGACTTGAAAATTCATATTTAATTTTATAGTGCAATCTCCATTCTATTGTCACTTCTATGATATTGTTCAATTTTGTAACTTTCCATTTTCAATTTTATTTTAAATTAGAGTTTTAGATATAAGGTTATATGCCAAATAGGCTTGTCATATCACACATCAAATTAATTACAACACAACTAAAAAAGTATAAACACTAGGGGATTACATCTCCATTGTGGTAGCAAGCTAATCATAAAACCCTTGTTCATTTATGTTCAATATTGAGTCAAGTGAAAAGGAGATAATCCTAGTTATCCTAATTGGATCCGCGATCACTTTTCCTACTGAACACTACTACCTTAGGGAAAATTAGCTAACAATTTAAACTTAAAGGTTAAGTTGTAACATCAAAAGCAATTTTTTGACCACTAATTTTTTTTTTGGAAGAATTAGAAGGAGCCACAACAAGCCCAAAGAGATAAGTCTTTGGAATGGATAGGGGGTTCCAAACCCCCTAAATAAGTAATTGAATCTTTAGGATACATCGTAAGATGTTTAGAAAGAGAAATTTTCCACTAAGATGAAGAATTATTATATGAACAACAAGAATAACTTTAGTCCATGTTATCAATAAAAATAAACATCTACATTAAAAGGAAATCCTTTATAATCAACCAATTATTGCCAAAACCAATTATTAACCTGTAAAATAACCTCCCCAACTAAATATCTTTATAGATTAATTTCTACAAATATTTGTGTAATTTAAATTAGAGTAAATTTCAGAGAAGATAAATCTACCTACAAGAATCAACCAAGAAAATTGCCAATATATTCACAAAGATAAAGAACACTAGAAATATAAGAGGAGATAAGAAAATCTCACTCAAATAGGTATTAGATTAATATACTATTTCAAAGAGTTAAAAGAGGGAGATCAAGGGTGAATCAATAGAGGGTACAAATCCCAAATCTAATATCAACCATCTAACATAGTCTCCCTATCATCACTAAAATAAAAATCACATAGAAAACCTCTAGCAGAAGAGTAAATATCTAGATATTACCCTCAACTAAAGAATTCTAATGCTAAAAAATAAATTGTTGAATATATAAGAGAGACGGGCATAGTTCAAAAACCCAATGAATCAAACAATTTCTTATAATGAAATTATTATCAAGTAAATCACATATTTCCCTAAAGACACCATAGGATCATGAATAGTATAAGGAAGAGGTTTCCTCTCAACATCTAAGGAATTTTCAAATGAAAATACTTTACCTATAGTAGTGCACTTTTCATCCTTAATAAAATAAGGGTGAATGAAATTCCTTGAAGTTTTTATTTCCATGACATCGACAACAGATTGGTGATAAGGTGAAACCCTATGCATAGTTGGCCCAACTCCACCAAATCAATCAACAAATTAATGAATCCCTTGAAGAAGACTTATTTCTAGGGTTTTACATTACATTAGTAGTCTAAACTAAACTATGTATTGAGTATTTTAGCATACTAATGTAATGCAAAATCCATATATTGAGTTTATAGTCTATCATTAGATATAAAATTTATTTATTAGTCTTACACTTCATTTATATACCCTTCTTCTAAAATTTAATACTTGATCCACATAGTTTGGTTGGGCTATGTTGTTCTCTACTAGGTTTTTTATTTTTTTTTATTTTGGTCTTTTACTTCTCCTATGTTACTATGAGCAATTGGTGCAAGAAATCATTTACTCTTTTGAATTTATTGTATTATTTTTTAGTATATTATTTATATGGCCTAAAGTGACTTCAAACTAGTAGTTTGTGTTGGTGTTGATTGTTTGGTGGTTCTACAAAATAGATCCTTTGAGAAAGCATCCCAAA
Source organism: Sequoia sempervirens (assembly GCA_007258455.2). Classification (NCBI taxonomy): domain Eukaryota; kingdom Viridiplantae; phylum Streptophyta; class Pinopsida; order Cupressales; family Cupressaceae; genus Sequoia; species Sequoia sempervirens. Next base: position 482,167,240 of record VDFB02271358.1, read on the forward strand.
AATTTTATCTTCAAGTTATTATATGAGGTATGAAATTTTAATCTATAGTGGATTTGGTTTTGCAAATCCTTGAATTTGATCATTCTTGTAGATGGATATATTATTCAATCTTGATAAGATATTTTATGATTTGAAACCCCTACTAGCATTATGAGATAATAGGTCAAAAATAAATGTTTTTAAATGGGGTCCAATATAATTCTATGTAAGACCTCACTGAGTGTTTTTTTTTTCATTTTTCTTTGTACATAATGTTATCCTCAAGCATAGCCCCTAGTATGTCCACTAATCCTTTCTAGTCTTTCAATCCTAGACTTGAGACTTTATAGTATCAAATAAAAATAAATTTCACATTCTTGTATTGCTTGAGTTTCTTTGTGTACCCCTTCCATGCTAGATTTTTTACATATATTATTTCCCCTTTTTGAAAAGTTATTTGTGAGGAACCTAATAGGTTTTACAAAGATCATTTTACAAAATATTTTTACATTTATATTTTTTGACCTAAGGATTTGAAATAATCTACTGATGCTCAAATTAATAAATTTTTCATACCTACTGAGTGCTTTAACTTAATCTATATAATGTACATTTTTACTCTGAATATACCAAGAAAAAAATTAAGGATTTTCCTTTAGCAACTCCTCAATTCAAATCACATCCCCAATCAATAGAGCTTCCCTTATCTATAGAGGCTCTCACCTAAGAATATAAGGAAAATTTGACTATGATGTTACACTAAAGAGGAAAAAATATCAACATGGTTAGGGCACAACAACCAATATAACTCAATTATAATTCTTCCACTACCATCATATAACCAATAACTATTTAACACCCTTATAAAAAGGATATAAATGATGTGTCACCCTCGGGTGGGTCATCTTCTAAATCAATATTCTCTTATATGCACAACTAGCATCATTGTTATCTTCACAATAAGTTTTTATTCAATATTCCCTATTTCCAAACAACTTGTGAATGTCTCATAACCCTTCTAGGTGTTTTGAGAAGGGAGAATATATTTCTCATAAGAAGTTATTTTATCATGATGTTCTTTGTTTATAGGCATTGAACATTTTTAATTTCATGCTTTTGACTACATTCCATGTAATACGGCCTACTAGTACAATGTTCTACAACAATCATAATGCTATCGATGGGGGGTTATCACCTCTATATTTCCTAAGTGGCCTTCACATGTTGTCAAAAATAGTTGTGACCCCAAGAAGGGTGTGATATGAAATATCTCAAATATTGACAATAATTCTATTGGAATAATTATTTCTAATCTTCAAATGATGGTGTCAAGAGATTTCTCTTGTGGTGATCAATTCTTTATTCAATTCCTACAACCTCATGGACTGTGTGGAGATTTCAATATGGTCTAGATGGTATATTCTAAAGACATGATGCTACATTTACAATTAATAATTTAGGAGAAAGAGCCATGATACTATTGAATTTGCAAAAACAACTACACAAAACTTAGAAATCACCTACAAGAAAATATCCTATCACAAAAGAGGTGATCAAAGGAAAAAAAAGTGCTCAACAACCTGAGAATTAATTTATGAAAAAAATATGAATGAATAATTACAATGATACATAAATCCTTATCAATAGGAGATGATAGCCATAAGCTAATTTAATAATGAAAAAGAGAAATCCTAAGTTTATCTTAATTGAGTAAAGGGGACATAATTAAATAATGAATATAAATTAATTAATTTGGTGATTTAAACTATTACTATAATACCACCCACACCCCCCTTAAGATGAACTTAGGGAGAAGCTAAAAAGTAAGCAACAATGCATGAAAAGAAAACATGGGTCCAAAAATATAGGCCTAATGAGGCACCCATGTACAAAAATGATCTCTATAATGTGGAGAAATGAAGAAAGCCTCATGGGAAAAACTCCACTAAAAAAATAGATGAAAAAATGCATGAGAAAAAAAATGAAAGAAGTCCTCATGAAGAACCCCCAAGGAAAAATTGTTTCACCCCAAGAATCAATCAGATTTGATGATAGTGAGGTGATGCCAAGGGTTTCATGAATATGCCAACAACCCGCTCCATTATAGGAATGTACTCAAAGATTATAAAGTCATCTTGAATCATCTATAAAATGAACTGCATGTAGATCTCATTTTGTTTTTTCCTCTGATGCACCACTAGATTATGTGAAATGTGGATGGAACTCTGATTATCACACCAAAGAATATTGGGACTATAAGGAGGAAAACTAAACTCAATCATCAATTGATGAAACCATAAAACCTCTTGGTTGGCTAAAATTGCTTCTCAATTCTCAGCATCTATAGATGATAAAGAAAAAAAAGATTCCTTCTTGCAAGACCATGCAATGGGACCAAAACCAAGGTAAACACAAATATTGAAGTGGACTTCCTATCATTGATATCACCAACCAAATATGAGTCAGTGACGTCTACAATCTGAGAAGCTCTTGATGTACAATGAATTCCATAATGATTTGTGACCCAAATATACCTCAAAACACATTTGGTAGCTTGTAAATGGATCTCTTGTGGACCATGTGAGAACTAAGAGATAATACCAATAGAAAGGAAAGAATAGGAAGACAATATGTTAGGTACAAGAAATTGCAAACTAAATTCCTATTTGATGTAACATCTATTGAAGGAGTAGAATAAGTGGAAGACAATACAACCTGTGACAAAAATCGTGTGGGGGAAGGATTGCAATAAAGCATGCCAAATATCTTAAGCATATAAAGAGCATACTTATATTAGCATATGAAAATCCCTAAGAAAATTGAATAACTTGTAAACCAAGAAATTAGTGCAGAAGGTTGACATATATCATCTTAAACTGCTCAATTAAAAATCATTTGAATCAGAGAGGAAAAGGGGGTGATACTCAATCTCTTCTCCTCTAGGTCATTCAATTATGCCATACAAACTCTAATTGGATTGCCTATCAATTCTCAACAAGGAAGACCTAGGAGGGGTTTATTTAAACTTTCAGGAGTTCACCACCAATCAAATACTTTGAAAATACAAGTAAACATTCAACTTGAAAAACCTAGTAATGTAAGCTAAATGAGGGATGTAAATGATGAAATTAAGCAACTAGAAGTTATGATGTATGCACTTGGGAAGTTTGGAAATGTGAAAAGGATTCCAAAAATTCAAAGAAGTTGTCAAAATATGCTATGGAGGACTAAGACACCCTTACTGTTGTCTTAGTCCCGCTAGTATTTTTTGGGGTAAATACAAAATCTTCATATATCAAAACCAGATCTGAAAGAAATTATGAAAAATATCCTCAGTTGGATTAAGATTCCCTTACTACCATCTTAGTCCCAATCTAAATTTTGAAATATTATAATGTGATCTTGAGTTCCAAGCTTTACACTTCCTTCTCCTCAGATCTCAAGTTCTAAAAATTCTAGATTTCACCTATAAGTGAGTTTCCATGAAGATGAAAACATTGCAATGCAACTTTTCACTTCAAATGATCTTCAAGTATTCAACCTAAATATACAATCACAAGCATACAAGAGAGGAAAAACTTGTTGATTCTTAGTAAATGGGGTTTTTCCTTGTTCAAACCCCTTGTTGGTAATTAAACCTCAAAATGAAATGAAATAATGAAGGGAAATAGTGAATGAACAACATGCAATGTTACAACTCACCGAACCCTTATTGTGAAATCTTCAAACTTTTGTGAAGTGGCTAGCTTGAATGTAGATCTTGATTCAATGGAGTGCTTGAAAGATCTTGACTTTACTTGCTTGCTTGAATCATAACCCTACATCACAAATGTTGGCTCAAAAACACACATGATGCAAGATCTTTTATATGATGCTTGAATCTTGATGATGGCTCCAAAATTCTTGAAGAAATTCTCTTGAATTCCCTTGAGTGAATACTTGAATGCTTGATATGCTTGATTTCTTGGATATGAAAAATGAATAAAGGAATCTTGTATTTATACTTATTTATGCTTAATATCCTGAAATTACATCAGAAGAAGCTGCCATATGAAATCATTAATTAAAGGAGGCTAAATCCTACCAAAATTTGAAATTAAATCCTAAAAAATGAGCCAAGGAGGACTCAGATGCACTAGATGGCATCTTAGTCCCGATGCTCAAATCTTGGGGCACAAACTCCAGAAAAGGGAACTTTTTAGGCACTTTCAAAATCATGGTCCCAAGACCTATGAATGAGAAATACACCTTAGATGGTGTTTCAGTCCCAATCCGCAAATAAGGGACACATAGAAAGAATCATTAAATTATCATTTACCCTTTGATGTTTTTTGAGATTATCCAAAAAAAGATGTAGTTCATTAGGCATTGTGGATGAAAAATAGGACCAATTAAGACATAAATAGGGATAAAAAAAGCAAGGAAGGCCTAAAGAAGTGTGAAATTACAAGGGTATGCATATTCCTACACTACATTTAGTGTACACTTTAGTGAGAGGATGAACTTACTTCAAACTCACACTAAAGTAGCCATCCATACAATCAAGATGGGTTCCAATGTATGAATTTTAATAAGATAGGATGACAATAACCAAGAGGGTGGCCAAGCCCTCAAGATCAAGATCCTATGGTAAACCAACATAAGCAAAAAGGAACACACATGTGGATGATATATGAAGCCATAATCATATTGTAAACATACACCATCAAAGAAAAGAAAAAGGAATAAGTAAAATAAAAATGTAATGGATCAAGCTTTGACTGGCCATCCAACGCGTTGTGGACTAGGTCTAGGCTATTTTTCCAAAAAAGGTTTACAAGTGGAACACATTGTCCACTATGCAAACAAAATGCATGCTCACAAGGGATAGTGAAGCTAGTTGTCCATAAGGTGAGCCCCAAGAGGTCCATATCAAAGTCACACCCCCATGAATATGATAAGGACAAAAAGAAAATGCATGCTCACAAGGGCTAGTGAAGCTATTTGTTCATTAGGTGATCCCAATGGGATCATATCAAAGCCATACCTCCATGAATTTAATAACCTACAAAAATGCACTATCACAAGGGCTAGTGAAGCTAGTTCTTATCTAGGTGATCCCTAGAGGACCATATCAAAGTCATACATCCATGAATTTAATAAGGTACACAAATGTACACTCACAAGGGCTAGTGAAGCTAGTTGTTCACTATATGAGCCCCATGGGACCATATCAAATCCATACCTCCATGACTTTCATAAGGTTCATAAATGCAATTCATCAAGAAAGAGGGATGTTTGTAGGGATTTTCTTAGTTCACATGAGGTCTTAATTTTAGGGGATATTGTTCCTAATGTATCCAAGAGAGGAAAAATAAAAGGATAGAAGATTCAAAAATTAGGAAATGCAGTGTATCGCATAACCACTAACATGAATGTAATATGCTAAGATAGATCATGCTCTTGAAGGAAATTACTCCCAATGTCACTAAAAAGAGAAAAATACATCACATCAAGAAAATCACATCAAGGAACATGAAAACACATGCAAATGAAATAATTCCAAAATAATGCCAATGTATTCCCACACTTTAAACTAATTGCTAACACCATGCTATAAGAAATACTGTAAAGTAGAAAAACATGAAAAGGAAAAGAGAGGGTTTCCCCAAAGAAACACATAAGGAATCTATGGATTCAGGGCTAGTATCTATCTTTGCTACAATGATATTAGAGAGGTCAAAATTGTCATCATTCCCCAAATACACATAGAACTAGAAGAATGACACAAATAGAGGGAAAATGAAAAACCTTTTGGGTCAACATGGAAGAGATATAGGGTGTCTCTACGGCTTGCGTCATCCCCAAAAGGATAGCAAAAGATAAAATTATAAATGAAAGGAAAAGATAAATGAAAAAGCTAAAGCTTACAACATATATAAGAATGAAGATAAAAATAGATAAATGCACATAGAGAGGGAACATAAAAAAATACATTATGGGAGATCCCAATATTTACATACAATAACACAAAGAAAAAAGAAATGAAAAAATACTAGTAAAGCACATACGAGTCAACCATCCAATAGGCCATCCAAATCCCAGTCTTCTTCGATATATGTAGAATGTAGATCACTAGTGAGAGGGACAACATCAAGTGTTGTACTAGGAGAATCACCAAGGTCAACATGTGGTGCATCACTGAGTTTAGGATGATCATCATGGTTGCTATTGTCTAAGCTCATATAAGAGGAAAATAATAGATTCAACTCATTATGCACTTGCTCATCAATTCTAGTAGTTTCCTCATCATCATCCAAGTTAACCGCTATAAGAGGACAAATGATAATATCCATAGAAGGTGTTTTTCCATGTTGTGTTGGAGACATAGGATTTTTTATTCAGCTAAGAGAGGAAGATAATCATTTATTGCCTCTATCAAGTTTGGATTTTGCTTTTCTATGTTGTTATCTTCATTCATCTTTTGAGAAATAAAATGACATCTACGTCTACTATCTCTAGCATTTCTATTTATTTTATTATGGTTTTCAAGTTGTGTTTGTGTAGGAGCATGTTTTTCAACCATAGGCTTCTTTTATTCTTGTGAGGGAATAATGAAAGAAACCATGGGAGGTTGTTCAACCACTTTCTCTTTGGCTTTGTAAATTTCCTTAGGAGGTGGAGTAGGAATTGTTTGATTTTCTATTGGCCTTTTGTAGGAAATAGGCAAAGGATTATGGGTCTTGGTTAGATGGAAGGGCTTTAAGCTCAATATTTTTTTCATCAAGGGGTGGAGGTTTGATCCTAGGTGAAGGTAAATTTTCAAGGGATAACTTGGCTATGAATTTTACTTTGAAATTTTGGTAGGATAGGAATAGGAAGTCCTCGCATGGTCTTATAGGCTCCATGGGCTCAGGACATAAATATTCTAAGGAAAAGTTTCCATAGGAATATAGAGGGATAATGCCACTATGGTTTATCATGAGCATTTCATTGTAGACTAGAAAATTTAAGCACTTATGGACAATGGATGGGAATACATTCATGGAGTGAAGACATTTGTAGCCTAACTTCACATGAAATTGGACTAAATTATCAATGATAGAGAATGATACATTTAATTTCTTAGGTCCTACTTGTAAGGGAGTGTGACAGCCCATTGTAGAATGAGGAAAACCATCATGCGTTTTAATCAATGCTTTGGGTTTTCATATCTATCTTGGGTAAATTCATGCACATATAAGAGTTCTTCCATGATCGCATTCTCTCCATAGACAAGATCAATTAAAATAATAAGAGTGGGCCTATTATTGATTCTATCAGCCATGTAGAGAGGACCATTAGGTGCACTTATGATTGTTTCTTTTGAAGAGAAAGTACTATCAATAGGCATTATGAAACTTCTATTTATGAGGATTTATGTCAATAACTCTTATAATTGTACTAATAGGACTTTGGTCATTAGTATCCATATGATTTTTTTCATCATCATCCATAGGATTTTGTTCATTATTGCTCATGTTATCATATTCTGTGTTGAAATTCATCACATCAGGCTTAATTTCATTAGACTTAACAAATAAAATATTGTGGTTAGGCATGGGGTTGGTAAATATTTTCAAGTTTTGGTTGGGAGGAGCTACAAACTTATTACCTTTTTCATTCACTCCTCTAATTTGAATATGATTAGAATCATTGAGGTCTTACACATGATGTTTAAGACACTTGCATTGTTCTGTATCATGTCATTTTTTTGTTGATAAGCACAATAAGCATTGTGTCTAAAGCTCAAAGGTAATGGTTTAGTAGGTTCAAGATGTCAAATGAGAGGTAGCTAAGCATGCTTTTGTTTAATAGATGAGTCATGATATTATGAAGGGTGTCAGTAAGGGTGTGAATTATCATTGTAGATCCACAAAGATATAAGGATTTCTCTTCTTTATAGTAGTTAATTGGGTATCAACTTCTTGGGTAGGTTGGGAAGTGGAATTTAGTTGAATGAAAATTTTATTTTGTCTTTGGAAAGGTTGGTAGGTGTTTTGGTTTGAAGGTTCAGACATTTCAATAGAAGTAGAGGTGGTTTTTAGTTCACTACTACATATAAAATTCTAATAATATTGAAGGGAAGTTAAAAAATGTATGAAGGAAGGGAATTTCATCATGTTAACCTTTTCTTGTTTCTTGTTTTGTAAATTTGTGATGAATATCTTTTGGAGGTGAGAATCAGGAATCTTCACACTAATTTAGAAATAAAGTGATTGGTAACATGAAACAAACTTAGTGAATTTTTCATCCTCATTTTGCTTGCATTGAATCAATTCAACTAAAGACATTTTAGGGACCATATGCACTTGGAAATGGTTAATAAAGGCTTCAAAAAGTTCATTAAATGAACAAATTGAGTTAATTGGTAATGCAAAAAACTAGTCCAAGGAAATGTCTTTCAAGGATTGGGGAAAAATCTTAGCCAAAAAATTGTCCTCAAGGATGAAGTCACTGCACAATGCAGTAAATGCATTAACATGATTTGCATGATCTCCATTTCCTCCATATTTCTCAAATCTAGGGATCTCTGTACTGTGTGACATCAAAGTTCTTAATATGTCCAAGGATAATAGGTTTCTTTTGACATAATATGAAGGTGGACAATTTTGATTTTGATTTATGGTGGAAACTTGACACTAAATGGATGCGAGGCTTTATAAGAGGTGGTTAATGATGGGGTCATTGCTTGTGTTTTGAGGTGGAGGTGAATATTGTGGTGGTGAGTATGTTTTGGAAGGAAAAGTGAATGGATAGCTTGTGGGAGAAGATATAAGGTTAGATTCCACATAGGTATAAGGAGCACTAGTGGAAATGTGCAAGGTGGGAAGGATATTGCTAGTTGGTTTCATCATTGTGGTCACTTGAGGATTTGTATAGGTAGGAATGGATGTTATAGTTGAAGGGGGGGAATTTGATTCCCTCCTTGGATTTGCACATATTTTGAAGCTTGAGCACCATTGGTGGTGGGAGGAAGATGTTTTCCAAAGATTTGAGCTATTTAGTGCACAACTTCCATTCCTTCATCACTTACCATCATCCAGTGAATACTATCTATGGTAGGTATAACATTGTTGGAAATGTTTTTAGTGCTCACACTATCTTGTAAATGGACTAGATCTTCATGAATTTTCATTATGTTTTCTTTAGGGATATGGTCAACCATTTTTTGAACACTTGGAATAGCACTTGTAGGTAATGTAGGCATGGAAAAAGAGGTATCAAAGGTACAGTCCATTCCTAGTGAACTAGTACCAACACTAGAAGTAAGAGAGCTTGATAACCCAAGATCCACAATTAGTTTTTCATCATGGGATGACATGAGTCTCAAACTTTATTTAACCACAGTATTAGGAGTAGGACACCAAGTAGTACAACTCATGCAAGGGATAAATGAAAGGAAGTGCAATGAACACAATATCCTATGCTTACAATTACACTTGAAATGAAAGAAATTGGAATAACAACAATTCTCAAAACTATAATAGAAAACTAAAGGAAATACACAAAAGAACATAAAAGCAATTTCAAAACATAAAAAGGGTATGTGCAAGATCATCATGGAAAAAATAAGCCCTTAAGTGGAAAATTTTTTAGAAAAATCAGAGTTAGGAAAATTGATGTAAAAATTTGAATAAGTTATCTATATTATTTCAAAAATATGTAAGAATAGAATCTATAGAAAATTGAATGAAGTTTCTAAACTACTAGGTCTATTTTTTTTTAAAAATCTAGTTGGTGAAAATTTGAAATTTCAATGCACTTAAATTTTAGGGAAAAATAAGTAGGTGTCTGTCTAACCACCCTAACCACAATCAAATGATAATATTTTTTTATAAGATTTTATACATTACCAGAGCACGATATGATGCATATTTTTTTGTAATTTTTTCCAAGTAAATAATTAATTATGAATTTTTTATTACAAAATTTTAAAAATATAAAAAATTGTATGTTTGACCACCTTAACTTGGTCAAAACTTCATGAAATTCATTTTTTTTTTAATCTTATAGTATGTAAACCATAGAATGTGACAAATTTTTTGGATTCAAAAAGTGTGATATCATTTGAAAGATATAGATGTTTCTCAATCAGCCTATCGATTAGGAGTTTCATTGTATTTGAAATAGAAAATGAATAATAATTATTTATTAAATTCAAAGTAAAGCATAATTTATATTGGTGGAAAGATGAGAATCTCCTTTAAAAACCCTTTTCATTACATCAATTTTGGATGAAAAAAAGTCATCACCCACATACCCTACACATACCCATCATATCGCCACTTTTTGGCCCATCATGATCATACACATACCCAAAACTAGAAAGTAAAATTCAACAGGGACTAAGATGCTAGTAAGGGCATCTTGGTCGTACTAGTGATATTTTGAGGTTCCAAGGACTGGAACAAACAACAAACAACTGAGAGAGGGTTGTGAGCCAGAAACCTTGAGAGGGACTAAGACACTAGGAAGGGCATTTTTGTCCTAGAAGAGGTTTTTGTTAGAAAAACAACAAAATTTGAGTTATTTATAGTGTTCATAAGTTTCCTATTTAGGGGTCTGATGTTTAGAAATAGAAAACTATGTAAATGTATGCAATAAAAAGTAACTAGTGACAAGCAATTGAATGCAAAGTTAAATGCAATTTTTTCAATTTTGAATGCAATAAAAATGTTCCTAAACACAATTAGGATGAGTAACAATGTAATTTTCAATTTTTAAATGAGATGATTTGATGCAAGAAATTAAAAATGTAACCTATATGCACTTTTAGTAATGCAAATGTAAGAAACCCTAGATGTACTTTCACTATTGCAAGTATAAGAAACCATAGATGCAATTTCACTAATGCAAGATGCAATGCAAGAATGAATACAACCTATATCTAGGACTTCAATGGAATCCAAATTATAAAATGAATTCTCTAAAAGGTTGGGTTCGCCAAAATGAACCAGAAGGAAAAGGGGGTGATACTCTCTTCTTGTGTAGTTCATTCAATTATGTCCTTAGAACCCTAATTGGATTGACTATCAACCTCACAAGGTGAGTCAATTGTCAACAAGGAAGACCTAGGAGGGTATATTTAAGCTTTGAGCTGTTCACCACCAAGAAAATGCTTGGAAAAGAAAAGTAAACATTCAACTCATAAAACATAGTAATGCAAGCTAAATGAAGGATGTAAATGATGAAATTAAGCCATTGGAAGTTATGATGTATGTACATGGGAAGTCTGGAAATGTGACAAGGATTCTAGAAATTCAAAGCTGCAAAAATATGTTATGGAGGACTAAGACACCCTTACTGTTGTCTTAGTCCCACTACTATTTTTTGGGGCAGATGCAAAATCTTTGGATATTGGAACTAGATTTGATAGAATTTGTGAAAAATAACCTCAGGAGGACTAAGATTCCCTTACTACTATTTTAGTCTATATCTAAATTTTTGAAATCTCTAAATGTGATCTTGAGGTCTAAGCTCTGCACTTTCTTCTTCTCAAAACTCAGGTCTTGAATCTTACAGATTTATCATGTAGGTGACTTTCCATGAAGGTGAGACCTTTGCAATGTAACTTTGTGACTTTTCAACTTTGTACTTCAAATGATCTTCAAGTCTTCAACCTAAATTTGTAATCACAAGCATACAAGAGAGGAAAAACTTGTTGATTGTTAGTAAATGGGGGTTTTCCTTGGTCAAACCCCTTGTTGGTATTCAAACCTTAAAATGAAATGAAATAATGAAGGTAAATAGTGAATGAACAACATGCAATGTTACAACTCAACAAACCCTTGTGAAATTTGCAAACATGTGTGAAGTGGCTAGCTTGAATGTAGATCTTGAATCAATGGAGTGCTTGAAACATCTTGACTTTATTTCTTCCTTGAATCAAAACCCTACATCACAAATGTTAGCTCAAAAATACACATGATGCAAGAAGATCTTTGATATGATACTTGAATCTTGATGATGTCTCCAAAATTCTTGAAGAACTTCTCTGGAATGCTCTCGAGTGAATACTTAAGTACTTGATGCTTTATGTCTTGGATATGAAAATTGAATGAAGGAACCTTGTATTTATACTTATCTATGCTTAATATCCTAAAATTACACCACAACAAGTTGGCATATGAAATCATTAATTAAATAAGGCTAAATCTTGCTAGAATTAGAAATTAAATCTCAAAAATGAACCAAGGAGGAATAAGATGCCATAGGTGTTGTCTTAGTCGCGAGGCTCAAATCTCGGAGCACAAACTCAAAAAGGTAACTTTTTAGGCACTTTCAAAATCAATTTCCCATTATCCATGGAGGACAAATATTCTCTAGGTGGTGTTTTAGTCCCAATCCACAAATTAGGGACACATAGATAGAATCATTAAATTATCATTTACCTTTTGATGTTTTTTGGGATTCGCTAAAAAAAGATGCAATTTATTAGGCTTTCTAGATGAAAAATAGGACCAATTAAGACATAAATAGGGATAAACAAAGCAAGGAAGGCCCAAACAAATGTGAAAATGTAAAGGTATGTATTTTCCAACACTACATCATTGAACACTCTGAGTCATGGACAATGAGCTACCTATAAAAATCAAATCATTGACATATAGCACTAGAATTAAATGATTACCCTTCTATCTCTAAATGTACACTCTAGAATTAGAATAACATTATGTGAAACCAAAAGAGTGTAGAAAAGAGTCCATCTTTTGAAACCAAGCACATGGGGCTTATTTGAGACGATATAATTGAAACATAGAAAAATAGGTTCACCAAAATGATATGTAATGATGAACCTAATTCTCCTTAGTTTCATTCAATATGTGTGCTATAACGAGTAAGAAAAATTAAACGTAACTAATATAGCAATCAAATGGTAGGTTTTAAGAGGGTTAAATGTTGTGTACCTATCTTAGAAAGTTCTATTTCAAACCTTGCAAGGGACTCATTCACCCTATGGTGAATGGGTCCTAGCAAGGTATTTGGTAAATAAATTTCTAAGTTTTGTTCCCTTTAGTGTGCACTCCCAGATTCTAGTTGAGCACTATTGGAAAGCCAAAAATAAATCATGTAGCTTAGTTTCAATGATTTGAAAACTTTCTTAGCAACTTTGACAACTTTTGGAATTTTTCTCTCTATTGATCATGATGTTAGTCACACACCAACAATACATATAAATCCTGAAAAAATAATTGTGGGAACCTATCTTTAATTGAAAGACTAAATGAGGAAAACCTAAATCTTTAGGATGACTCAACTTAATCCCAAGCCTTTTTTAAGTCAAGTCTTGACCATACTAGGTTTGCATCAGGGTTAGTTGTGATAATTCTATTAATAATGAGAGGTAAACATTAGTTTCAAGTTCAAAAATGAATCATAAGGTTCGGTGAAAGATATTCTTAGGCTGATCATTAGAAAATTTCATAAAATCAACAAATATGCAATAATATTTCATGAGTTTCAAACAATTTTTCTATCATTTAAGTAGATTTAGCTTTAAGCATCCAACAGTATGATGGAAATAAAATATTTTCAATAAATTTTCATTCGTTCATCTATTTTTTGGTACATTTTTTGAAATTTAAACATCTAATCTAAAATAAAGCATCAAAAATACTTGAAAAGCAAAAGAGCTCTCAGGTATTATCCACACATGCCCCAAGAATTAACCAAATCAAAGAAAACCAATCAATACTTTGTTGGAAAATGGATTGCATCAAATGGTTGTTATTGATGTCAACACAGTTCCAAATGTATGAGACATTTATCAAAAGCTATTCTATATCAAAGATATTGTTTATCAGTGACTTGGTGTGTTGGTTTTTGGGCCCAGATTCTAGTGAAAGATAAGTTATGAATCTAATATCTTAAATGTTTCATTATGACTCACTCAGATAGCTATATTTGGGTTCTTGATAATTTTTGAATGGGAGCTGAGTAAGTTATCAATGATAGAGTTTAACTCTGTACACTATAGTTGTTTGATGGTTTGAAGATTTTATGTTTAGGTCTCACTCTTGGTCGACATAACATATGTTATGTATTAAGAATATTGAATCTACCTTGGGGATATTTTTTATAGATCTTAGCCAACTTAAGAAATGCATTAATTCCAACAAGAGTTTCCTTTATTTTTATTTTTTTCATCTAATTAGGTTGATCTAATTGATGAATAAGATATACTTCTATATATATAAGATG